>LBNU01033157.1:4292-16806 GCA_014162995.1 Artemisia annua
TGTCGTATCGATCCTTTCAGATTCTTGCTAGAGTCAGATTGGTAGCTCACACGTCTGAGCTATCGTCAGAACTCAGCAGCATTCACGACATTCTTATGTCTACAATCTAAGTGATGACTTGCCATTGAGGCCGTTGTTGTTTCTCTTGGAGAAAATTTCAATATCGTAATGTTCAAACTTTGTTGACCTATCGGAATCTTGAATTTTGGAATTTTATGACTTTCATTTAGTCGCATTCCTAACGATAGAGTTCGTCGAAACTCGCTGAAGGACCCTAAACTCGCGTAGATGAATCCTCGTGCGTATATGCTTATTTCTTTCAGAACTTGACGAGTAACTTGAATTGAATCGTGAGGACACGATTCTTTTAAGGAGGTGGGATTGTGACAACCCGCAAATTTCCCTACATGTTCTTTTTGGCGAAACGATCAATTATTTTGAGTTTGGTATTGTTTGCGAGAAACTAGACGTATTTATATTCATTTTTAGTGGGAATATTATTCTAAGCGCGTTAGTGTTATTTTCATATCATGAATCTTCCGTTTATTCGTCTAAATGAGCCTCGAACCTTATATTGAGAAAGATATCGTAAATTACAACATTGGTCCCTGAGGGCGCGCTAGGGTTTGCTAGTAGTCCTCTTTTCATTCACAACTCACCATATATATACCTAGTTATAATAAAAATTAGGGTTAATGTTTTCCTTTCTTCTTTCCCAGCCGTTACACACACCCCACTCTTCTTTCTCTCTATTTTCCGGCGAGAGAATCCTACCACCGGAGCTCCACCGCCGCGAGTGGTATCTCACCACCACCACCAAGTTCATCCCCATCTCCCTCTCTTTCTGTTGAGGTAATTCACGCGCGACAAGTCATCCCCCAACACCATCTTTCACCGCGTTTCAGTCACGGTATCACCACCACAACATCACATCGTTCATGTTTTCTGATTTCGTAAGACCAAGAAAATGATAACTCACTTTTTTTGTGGACTTTGCACCACGTTTGGATTTAAACCCACGGATCTTGAAGGGTTGGTGGTCCGAGTTGTACTCGAAGGACACCACCACCACTGTCTCATAGGCTCTTCACCTCACGTCTCTCTTTCTCTTTTGTTGGTAAGTCGACCCACGGATTTATTCTTGTTGTCGCTGATTTGTTAAACTGGGTATAGTTTGTGTTAGTTTTCGTGGATATTAATGGATTAAGACAAGATTTAAAACGGATTTAAAAGGGGTTTTGCATTAATTTTTGTGGACATAAATTTGGGTTAAAACATGGTTAACATATGAAATAGAAACGTTTTCACAAGGTTTCGTGTGGTGAGATTCGTAAGAAAATGGTATTGAGTTGTTATGGCCATGAGTTGGTCGAGTTGCGTATCTATTTATTTGTCTTGGTCTTGACATGGAGTTGGATATTCGATGGTTTTGAGCCGCGGGTCAGATTTGGGTGTCACAGGTCCAGATTCGAACATGCTCCTTTAGAGTTGTCATCATTTCATTAAGAATTATTATGTTAATTTGTTGACGAGTTAAATTATGATTGCACATCTATTTGGTTTACTGAATTGTTTTGGGTGTAATTGTTGTGCTTGCTTTTTTTTGTTTGTTAACTGGTCAACGAGAACACCCACGAAGGGTGGTTTTGCGTTCCTGTTTGTCTCGGCTCAAACGACAGAAGGGTGTCGAGAGCTAGCGTCTACTTTGGTCAAATAAATGCGTCGAAAGAGTATTTTCAAAAAAATATGTGTTTGGTCACAAGAGATAATAGTAGGTTACAATTGGTATTTTTGTTTGTATGGACGTGGGTCTTGCAAGCCAAATCTTGGTACATTTGGTTAATAAACGGGCCACAAGCCTAAGAGTTGGGTGCGTTTGTTGAATAACAGGCCGAGAGGTCTAGGAACAAAAATAAAGGTGTGTATTGGTCTAGGTCCATGTAAGACTTAATAATTAGAATGGTGTTGGTTTAGTTATTAAGAGTGTGTTTAATTATAAATGGTTGTGACAAGAAAATGTCTCATGTTTGTTTTGTTTTGAACATGGGTGCTCTCGGTAAGTTTCGGACTTATGGGAGTGTGACTTGACATTATTGAATTCATACCTGACTAATATTATACTTGGACATTAGATCGGACTACTTTGAACTTATTGGACTTGGACCGAATACAATATATTAGATTCGATACGAATTCAATATATTTGATTCGCAACGAATACACAATAAGTTAATAATGTCTAATAAACAACGATTACACTTTATTAGTTTTCTATTAACTTGTCGGGAAATATTGTTTAGAAAATTAATTTAATTAAGTCACTTTGACTTGGAAAAGTATATAAATGGACGCGTCATGCCGAAATTTATAACTTTTCTAAACTTACATTTTTATTTCTAAATCTTTTAAGATTACTTTTATAAAACCCGACAAAGAGTTCAAATGTATAGTTTTATTAAATCCTTAAAACTCTTTCATATTAGAGTTATTAACTTGTGATTTCCTTATAAAACGAGTACATTCTATATAAACCATTTGGGGTTATGGGGTAAACACCGAAACTTACCTATTTTATATTACATGGTTAATTGTCGTCATAGTCTAGATTTTCTTTGGTTAGTTTGAAGCGTTGTTAGCATTTTCATGACTATGTTGATGTTTATTCCTTTTTGGCGTGAGTTGTAAGACGATGTTTATTCCTCTTTGGCGTGAGTTATATGTCGATATCTTTTCCTCTATTGGCGTGAGTTGTACGTTGAAGTAATTATCATTTTGGTATGAGTTGTATTTTGAGTCTAAGTCTTCTTACCACACCACACGAAACATAACGCTTTCTGACGAAATCATTGAGACTTAACTTTTTACAAGTAATGATTTGAGTAATCCACGAAAACTATGACACATCGTCTTTTATAGACTTTATTATTGTACGAGCTATATTTTGAGATAATCGTATGCGTACTAGGATGTACCCTCGTGTTCGTACTACTTGGTGCCGTCGTGCCCATCTTCGGAATATTGTTGTGAATAACTCTAGATGCCAAGTTGTGTCGGTCGTGATTCTTGCATTGCTGTGGCTAAGGTGAGTTCATAGCCCCCTTCTTTTAAATAAGTTTTCATAACTATTTTGGGGGAGAATACATGCTCTTTTACTAAATGCAATGATTGCTTACTTGAGTACGTGAACGATTTGATTAAGTTTGAATGATTGAATGATTGATTGATTGATTGATTGATGATTGATTGAGTAATTTATCGAAGTATTTGAATTAAGTATTTGAAGGCATTATGTGCTTGCCTGTTTATATGAGAGCTTTCTAGCTCAAACTGTTTTACTTGGACCTGCTACTACAAATTGTTTTGCTACATGTGTGGACTAGTTAAGGGTAGACAATAGTAGATGTTGACCTAAAGCTAGGGCGATACCCTACTTTGGAATAAACTCTACTTACGGCCTAGTTCGGGGCAGTAATGGGTGGTTCCTTACTGTTAGTGTTCCCGGCTAGTGTACCGTCGAGATGTGGCCCGCTCGCACCTGACCCTCCGCCTTCGCGAAAGGTGGTAAACTAGTATGAGTATGATAGTAATTGATATGGAATTGTGAAAGTATGGAATGTATGTCTACGCCTCCCTAGTCACACATAGCACTAAAACTTTTCAGGTCCCAAACTGTTTTTGTAACTTAAACTCTATGAACTCACCAGCGTAAGCTGACCTTTAGCGTGTATTCTCAGGTTTAAGGCGTTAGCTCACTAATTGAAGGCGCTTGGCAAAGGGCATGGTCATAGGCGACTCTGATGAACATTTGGGACTACTTCAATTATTTTATGGGCCTATTTCCGCACTATTTTTATATCATGTAAACTTTATGTCTTACATGACAACTTTTATTTTATATTAATGAATTAAAAACCATTCTTTGTGCCTTGTGTTGTGATACAAATTTCAGCACCCCAATGCATGTATGCTTCCGCTAGACCCGAATTTTGGGGGTGTTACAATATAGGGGCACTTTGGTCATTTTACATGTTTCAGATTTTTAGGTATTACAAAAGTTCTGTTCAGTCACTGAAGAGATTGTTGCTTATGAACAGAAGAGTGATGAAGCACAAGCTGTTAAGAGTAAGCTTATTCTAATAAGCTATTTTTCTACTATAGATCATGTGTTAGTGTGAATAAGATATATAATTAGGCTGTTGTATGTTATGAATAACTTATCATTTAGCATTTGATTGAACTAAGTTGTTGATATAAGCAGAATTAAGCTGTTTTAACTTATCCGTTAGTAATAAGCAGTGTTTAGTTAATATGAAATACATCACATGTGATTTTAGCTTTGGTTAATATGTTTCTAATTCAGGTTGTTTTGTTAGATACATCATATGTGATTTGGAGTATCTTGTTGGAGTCGCAAAGCCGTCTATAGTTGAGGTTAACAATCCATCAGTTCGAACGCCCAAAGGACGTCAAAAGTGGCATATTAAAAGAGGAAAAGAGAAAGCGATTGAAAAAAGTTTCAAGAACAGGAATGCATGTTCATTATGTGGAGGTTCAGATCACAACAAGAGTACGTTCCTTGGAGGTTTAAAGTTCAAGAAGAAATCGTGGTTCAGGAAGAAGTTGTGGTTCAAGAAAAAAAAGATTTAGTTCAAGAATAAGGCTTGTTTCAAGAAAAAGAAGATTTGGTTCAGTGATAAATTCATCAAACTGCTTGTTTTTTTCCTTTTTTTTGAATATTAGTACTTTTTTTTAATGGTTGGTTGTTTGTTTTTTATATGAACAAGTGTTATAAATTCTTTTTTACTTATTTTTATGTTAAAGGAATGTGAATCTATGTGTATCTAGGAAATCAGATGTGATTTTACATTATTTCCTTTTCATTTTGAATTATCTCATGTGATGTTTACAAGTACTCTTTTTTGTGGTTGATGATTATTTGATTTTATATGAACACATGTTATTTTTTTACTTGATGTTTGTTGTTTTTAATATTACAGGAATGTGAATCTATTATCTATCACATGTGATATCTTGGGCAATCACATGTGATTTTACAACATTTTCTTTTCATTTGAATTATCACATGTGATATATGTATTTGAGAAGTTAGTAAAAAACTATCATGGCTATGTTTGGCACACAAGATTGTTGAGAGATTATGCTCATTTTTTTCAAAAAATAAGCTACTTAAAAAATAATCTTTTTTTGGCAGACATATAACTTATAAGAGATTCTAAAAAAAATAATCTTCCATAATCTCTTAAAACCAAAGGTTACTTCATGTAGCTTATAAAAATAATCTCTTTTTATAATCTCCAGCACCAGCACCATCTCCAGTTCAAGCAACAGTTACTTTCGCCAAACATACCTCATATGTGATTTCTTTTAGGAATCACATGTGATTTCACATAATCTTCATTACTTTATATATACATGATGGTTAAACTATGATAGCAGTTTCTTGTTCTAAATGTTAAAGCACACAAGTGATCATCAATGTGCAATAAAACTTAAACAAAATAGACATAATATCCATAATCAATTCCTTCTTGTTGATTATAACCTTGGGCGACTAACCTAGCTTTATTCCTAGTTTCCATTCTCATCTAATTTATTCCTAAATACCCACTTAGTTCCTATTATGGTCACATTCCTAGGATTTGGAACTAGTTCCCAAACATCATTTGTTTTAAATTGATTTAATTCTTCTTGCATAGCCATAATCCAACTTTCATCCTTTAAGGCTTCATTTATATTTTTAGGCTCTATTGTTAACACAAAACAAAAGAAGTTATTTTTGTCTTGCGCTTGTGATCTAAGTGTTCTTTGGTTTAGGTGGCCTATGATGTTGTCTAATGGGTGTGACTTAGATTCCTTAATATTTACAACCTCGTTTTCTTCTAAAGTTTCTACTTCAATATCATTACCTAATGGTTTTGTTTTACTAACCTCAAGAGCTTCTTCCTCTATAATGTCATCATCTTCTAAGGGTAGTGTCTTAGGTGGTGGAGGAGTTTCATCAAAAGTTACGTTTAGGGATTCTTCTACTTTCATGGTATGTTTATTTAAGACTATATATGCTTTACTATTTTGCGAATATCCTAGAAAAATTCCTTCATATGACTTAGGGTCGAACTTAGTGAGATAGTCCTTTGTATTAAGAATAAAACATTTACTTCTGAATACCCTAAAGTAGCCTATATTTGGTTTTCTACCTCTTAATAACTCATAAGGAGTTTTTCCTAGGATTCGTCTAATAGACACCCTATAAAGTATATATGTTGAAGTATCTACGGCATGACACCAAAATTTTTGTGGGATAGATTGCTCATTTAACATAGTTCTACTCATTTCTTGTAAAGACCTATTTTTCCTTTCTATTGCTCCATTAGATTGAGGAGTACGTGGAGCAGAAAAGTTGTGAGTTATTCCATTTAAATCACAATATTTTCCGAATTGTACTTCGTTATCAAATTCCCTACCATGATCCGTCCTAATTGAAACTATAGAGCATCCTAGTTTATTTTGTATCATTTTACTAAATGTCTCAAATTTTTCAAAGACTTCGGTTTTATCGCTTAGGAACCTAGTCCACGTGTATTGTGAATAGTCATCTACTATAACTAAGGTGTAACGGTTGCCACCGTAGCTCCACACCACGGATGGACCGAAGAGGTCCATGTGAAGTAGTTCTAAGCATCTAGTAGTGGATACTATATTCTTAGCTTTATGACTTGCATGTGCTTGTTTTCCTAATTTACAAGCATCGCAAAGTGTTGATTATATTTTAGACTAGCCAAGTTTCTAACTAGTTCCTTAGACACCAAAGATTGTATTTGTTGCATATTTGCATGACCTAGTCTCCTATGCCACAAGGTGGAGTTTTCGTCTAAGGTTGCTAGGCATATCCTATCTTCCAATTTATCTCCTAGTTTCATAACATAGACGCCGCGTTTCCTAATTCCTCTACCTATGACTTTATCATCCTTAATAATTACACTATTCTTATCGGTAAAGGTAACCCTACACTTATTGTCACATATTTGACCTATACTAAGCAAGTTATATGTTAAGTTATCTACATGTTCAACATTTTCAATAGTTAGGGAGTCTTGAGAAATCGTACCTTTTCCTATGATTTTTCCACGACGATCACTATCAAAAATAACATTACCTCCATTGTATGCTTTGTATGTAGAGAATAACTTGCGATTCCCCGTCATGTGTCTTGAGCACCCGCTATCCTTTACCCATTAATCGGGATCCAAATTTATTCCTAGGCATATTTCATTTGATGCTTGAGCGACGAAACATTCTTGTTTAGTCTTTTTGTCTTCATCATCAAATCTTTTCCTTCGTGTTGTTTTCCGTTTGTCTTGTGCTCTTTGTCGCTTTTTAATAAGTCTTTTGAATTTTTTTGACAACCTTTGCATATTCTTCATCTTCACTTTCGGTACTAGAATCGTCATCGTCATCGTCACTTGGTTCCTTCTTGGTTGTCATCTCTACATAATCTTCTTGTTCACTCTTGTCATGGCTCATGTTGTTTTCGGCATCATTACCTTCACACAAAAAATGTGAACTAGTAGCACTTGTACTTACTTCAACTAAATATTTATCTACTATACTTCCTTTTGCTACTAACTCATGTGCAAGTTTTTCTTTGGCTTGACATTCTTCTTGGTGATTTTTTGAAAGACTTTTCCAAAAAAATATTCTTTCATACTCAACACTTGGTATAGCTTTGTATATAATGAATTTTGCCAAGTTATTTTGTTTTTCAAAAGTGGTATTTATTGATTGAATATCACCAATTGAAATGACATGCCAAAGATCATAGTCTATTGATTTCACATAACTTTCGAATCAATTTTTCCATTCAAGAAAATTTCCATTTTCAAGAAATTGTGGTTTAAAAACAATTTTCCCTTCTAAATATTTTTTCATTTTCATAGATCGATTTCAAGTTTTAAAATACAATATATTTTAAAAATCTTGTTTGACGTGGCTCTTGATACCAATTGTGGAAAACTAGAAGGAGGGGTTGAATAGTTTTACGTCTTTTAAATTTATAAAACCTTTGGTTATGAAACTTCGATTCCAATTTTATGTGATCTCAACTTGCAATTATAAACCACAAAGTATACTAACAAATATAATAGGAAACTTGCAAGTAAATAAGTAAGGAAATAAAGGTAGAAAGATAGCACCGTGACACAAAGGATTTATAGTAGTTCGGCTACGAATATCCTCTTCGTCCTACTCCACTCCCGAGTACCTAACTCGGGAGTTTTCTTCACTATGTCAACAAGCTCCCTTATGGCGGAAAAAACGTTACACAACTTTTGCTTACACCAATTTACGACACTAAGCTAAATGTCGGGTTCTAATTGTAGCTAGAACCAATCTCACACCACTACACAACTTGGCACGACTTCTACACAACTTATACACTCCACAACTTCTTCACTACTTCACACCACTTCACTAGTTCACTACTTCTTCTTCCTTACACAACTTCTATTCACAACTAACACACCTAGATCTATCTAATTACAAACACACCACACCTTCACAAATGATTTACACAATATACAATACTTATCTACAATACTTCTTAAACTTGATGTTGAAGGAGTACTCTTCTCTTGTACTTTGGATGAGGATGGATGAGGAGGGATTGAATCACTTGAAACAAGGATTAATAATCTTATGATCAAAGGGTTTTGAAAGATGTTTAGAGAGGATTGGATCTGAAAATTTTAGTGCAAAAGGTGAGGAAAAATACCAGGTTAGAGCAGGTATTTATAGGCAAAGATTTCTGACAACAGGAGCGTGCCGGCCCCCTTAAATGGAGGCCGGCCCCCTTAAAATTAAGGGGTGATATGTGTCATTTTACACATGTCTTTTCTTCCATTTTCTGAACCAAAACGATCAAAAACATCCAAAAACGATCAAATAATGTCACAAATATCCTTGGAGTGTGTTTTTGTGTATTTCAGGTACAAAGGATTGAAAACAGAGCGAAAACGGACATTTTTGGATCGACTCGATAATAGCTGTGCATTTTGGATTTTTATGACGAAACCAAAGTCAACCCCGGGATTAAGTTTTGGAACGTGATTGGAAAAGCAAAACCGAAATCAATTTTTATGGGCCAACCGACCAAATTTAATGGGCCAAGTCAGCCATAATTATTTCATATTAACCAAATACAAGTCCAACACTAACTAATCCTAAAACCCAAGTCCACCCCAGCCCTCTAAACACTCCAGCCCATCACTAACCCTACCCGGCCCAACCTTTTTATTAATAAAAATCCCATGGTCAAACTTTAGTCAAACACCCTTCTTCCTCACCCCATTTACCCGCCATGTAAAACACCATCACCCCACCATCTCTACTACACTCCACCCCTCTCCCCAAGACCTTAAAAGCATACTCCACCATCACCTTTCCCAATCTCTCTCAAACCCATACCTACCACTGCCAAGCTGGCAATCCACAACCATTTTGGGCGCCAAAACCAAGTGAAGGGCTGAGATCATCCTATAACTAAATTGATGGCTGGGATTTGTTGGAAGAAGCACAAAGAGTCATCTAAACCTGTTCTCTCTCATAGAAGAAACACAAGAAGAGAAAGACCCTAGTCATAGCTTTTAGTATAAATAAGTCACCATTGTAAGCCATGAGGGCATCTATCTTTTCTTGTATCTTTCTCCTTATAGTTAGTTTTTTTAATTGTACTGCAAATTTTACAAGTTAATTTCAGTTCTATTTAAGTTTCATCAATTTTCAATTTTTTTACTTAACGTCTTGGTAATTTCTATTTATTTAGTTAAGTTTAAACTACATTCAATTGTAAAAGCTTATATAAGTTTTCTCAAAACCCTTCCAAGTGCCAAGATTCAAAAAATCAGAAAAAAAGGGAAAATACAAGGAAAATATCAAAGAAAAATAAAAAATAAATAATTTTGAAGAAGACATGTTGTTGATACAGAAAGAAGAAGAAGCATGGATTGGTATGGTCTAGAGCTCATGGGAGCATAGGTTTATGGATTTGAATCTGGGTCTCACTTTGTCACTTGGCTTGGATCAAGTTGTAAGACCATTCTTCAATCTTGATGAATAATTTGCTATATTGAGTTTTCATTGTTATTTGCTGTTGCTTTCTGTTCATTCTAGCTTAATTAATGTTAGTGTAAGTTAGTTTAGTGGTTCCTAGCTTTAATTTAGTTAATTGCTTCACAAATCGTTCTTAACAGCTTAGTAAAGGAGTGTTTGGAATTGTAAGTTTGGGTGGATTGTAGTTGCAATTTGGGGTTAAATCTTGTTTAGACAATTCACCTAGGACCTATTTGACTTCAAACAGTCTTTGTGTTGGTAATTTATAAAGAAAAAGTCAAAGTTGCATGTATATCTCCTTAACAGTTTATCTGTTGAGGAGTTAGGGAATCAATTCCCTAAATTCAGTTCCAAAACTAGTTTACATTGCTCAAATCAACTTCTTTTAGGGTTAACACAACATAAGAAACCATTTGGGGTCAGTTTAAAGTCATCAAAGTCAAATTGGTTCAAGTATTTTCAAAAGTCAAAATGCTCATAATCTGAAAATGGGACAAACTTCTAGATCATTTGTAGAGTTCAATATGATTTGGAAATAGATTTGGAAAGTTGTTTTGTGATCAATGGTGGCTTGTTTAACAATAACAAAAAGAATTTTGCACTTTGGAATTCATTTGGCCCCTAGAATTTGAGTCCAAAGTGGGCAGTTTGGCCAACTGTTGCCCTGTACCCAGTCCATATAATTTTGACCCATTTTTCTTTTGCCCACAACTTGCTTAATTTTGATCCAAATTCTGTGATCTTTGATGTTTTGGATAGTCTCTTAGGTTGTGTTTAAGTGTGTGCTTTTTTTTTTCCTTCTTTGGCTCATTTGTTCACTTATTTTTGCTCCTCATGTTGTCCCTTTGGCCTATTCTAGCTGTATGGATCAGCTTATGCTGGACTTGTTTGATTTCTTTATCTGTTTGATTCTTCTTGATTAATTGTTGTTAGTAGATGTTTCTAACATTTTGAGGTTGTCATTGTTTGGGTGTTGTTTACTTATTTGCTTATGTGGCCATGTAGCTTGTACCATAGAACTCGATTGCACTTAAAAACCTCCCCTGCATCTCAGGTTTTTGGGAGATTTAGATTGCTTGTAGATTGTTCATTAGTTAGTATTAGGCTTTGGTATTTGTTGCTTTTAGAAGTCACTTAGGTAGAGTTTAGGAATTAGCAATTAGTTTTCTTTTTACTGCTTATCTTAGGTCTTATTTTGGCCTCTTTTACACTGCTGCTGCTGCTGCTACTTAGTTGTTCTTGTTTGATCCAGCTGAATTTATTGGTATTTGATTTTGTTGTTATTGTTACTTGTTGTTGTTCTGGTTGTTGTTACTTTTTTTTTTGTATAAGCTTATGTGACTTATTGGCTTTTTGGTTTTGTGCTTTGGTTGTAATTTTCAAAAGCTCACCAAGAACCTAAAATGCTTTTCTTGAATCTGTATGACTCAAAGAAATTGTGTGGAATCCAGTTTGTTGAAATCTTTTTGAAGGTTTGAATGTGAGTTTGTGGTTGTGTTTGAGGCTGTGTCAAGGAAGCAGCAAACAAAAGCAAAAAGAAAAATAAATACATGAACTTTTTATAAAAAAATGAGGTTCGAACCCTAGACCTCAGCCTCATAAGAGACACAACACACCAACACTTAACCAGACGCCCTTGGGACTCTTTTCAGTTATACTCCACACATTTAATTCTTTAAATACATTTTGACTTGTTTTGCTTAATTTTTAGTAAACAACTTATTATAGCTTATTCTCCTGCTTTTTGACACTTTATCTCCCACTTTTATATTTTTCTTAGAATTGTTGTAGTTTTAGTTAATCTGTAAAAAAAGTTTCAAATTTTTATAAATAGTTTCAGTATTTATTTTTATTTAATTAGTGTTTAAGTGTTTTTAATTCGCAATAAATAGAATTTTTATTGAAAAATTAATTTTCTTTTTTTTTTTTTTTCCAAAATTTTCTTTTATCATTATAATTGTAGGAAAATTATTTTTAGGCCCGTAGGATTAACGTAGCTTTAATTTCACTTTTTAATTCGCCCACTCGCGTTTATTTTAAATAACTTTTTGCATTTTTAAAATTAATGTACGTTTTAGGATTTCCCGATATCTAATCATGTTTCCCGTAGTCTTTTAGGTAGTTTTATTTTCCTTTACGTTTGTTAATTTTCAATTTCGTTAATTTAACGTACCACAAAACCAAATAATCTCTCACAACCTCATACAAGTCTTTAATCTCGATCTTTCACGAAACTTTCCATTCACACCTCGTTGGGGTACGACCCGGGGAATCACTTCCCGGTCTCACAAATATCACATTGCACGAGTTTACGAGGTAATCTTTTTCCTAAAAGGTTTACTTGTATTTCTCCACGTCTTGTTGTCACTTACGATAACATTGACCTCAC
>LBNU01033158.1:0-10708 GCA_014162995.1 Artemisia annua
TTTTAGTAAATTTCGGCATGACCTGCCTGTTTATAAAGCATTTCCCGAGTCAACGACTCTTTTACATACAAATAGCATTAATAATAATATAAGTGTAGTGATTCGTTGTTTTTTGGTGTGCAAAACAACAAGTATTCAAAAATATCAACAAAGTGGAGTCAAAGTTATCGTGAGTGACAACAAGACGTAGAGAAATACAAGTAAACCTTTTAGGAAAAAGATTACCTCGTAAACTCGTGCAATGTGATATTTGTGAGACCGGGAAGTGATTTCCCGAGTCGTACCCCAACGAGGTGTGAATGGAAAGCTACGTTAAAGATCGAGATTAAAGACTTGTATGTTTGGTTGCGAAAGATTGTTTGGTTTTATCGTACGTTAAATTAACGAAGATGGAAAAATTACTAATGAGGATGAAAATAAAATAACCTAGAGGGAACAAAAGGCAATTGGCAGACTAGGGGAACCCTAAAACACTACGGGAAACAAAGTTAGGTATCGGGAGTCCTAAAGCACAACTTAAAACAAACACGTAACGTTTATTTAAAAACAAACGTCACGCGCAAGATAAAACGTGAAATTTAAACACGAAAGGTCCTACGAGTCTACAAACAATTTTCTTACGCACTAAATGACAAAAGAAAATTTTAGAAAAAAGAAAAATAATTTTTTAAGAANAAAATTAATTATTTAATGAAAATCCTAATTATTATGAATTAAATACTAATTAAACTAAATTAAATCAAAATAAATAATAAAACTAATTAAATAAATCTGAAATTTTTCTAGAAATTAACTTAAACTAAAACAAATTTAAGAAAAATAAAAAGCTTAAAAGAAACAGCTACAATAAGCTGCAATAAGCTCAACAGCTTATATAAGCTTATTATGCTAATACTACTATAAGAATTAAAAAGGAAGTAATATACACTGAGAAGTCCCTAGGGCAGATGGTTGTGTGTGGTGTGGTTGGGTGTTTATGCAGGAGGTCAGGGGTTCGACTCCCACCTCTTGCATTTTTTTGAAAACATTTTTTTTTTTAAATTTTCTTTCTTTCTGGGCTTTTGACCACACAAACACAAACACAGACTCACTAACTTTGGAAAATAGAATTAAACTAACAAAACTTAAACACTTTCTTGATTTCCAAAACAGATTTAGGAATCAAAATGAATTTCAACACTCTAGTTTCCCTTTTCTTTTGTGTCTGCCTAATTAAACATTTAAACCAAATAAACTTAAACAAGCTTAAAGCTTGAAATGGCAGAACAACAACAAGCTACCAAACAACAAACATTCAAAAAGAACAAAGCAAGATCAATCAAGCAAAACTCAACATAAACAACAAGATCAGACAACAAGAACATAAGAACAAGTACAACAGCAGCAACAGCAGAAAGAGCCAAATGAGGACTCAAAATAAGCACTAAGGAAAAGCAGTGGGGAAAACCTAAAAGCATTTACCTAAATACTACCTAAAGGGCTTCCTAAATCCACAAGAATCAAGCAAATACACCTATAAATGAACAATCTAGGTGCAAATCAATTTGGGTCAAAACCTGGATGCAGGGGAAGTTTGGGTCAGATAAGCAATTTCACATCCAAATTCACCTAAGCAAATCACTTCTAAATTGGAATTTTCTTTTAGATTTTGATAGACAAGCAACCAAAGATTGTAAAACAACAATTGTTATCTATTTCCACCCAGAATCCAACCCTACAGAAGCCCTTAAACTTTGTCCCATTTTTCAGTATGCAAGTTTGACTTATGAAGCTTTTTTGAAAACTTTGACTAATGTGAGTTATGATTGATCAAAGGTTACTGAAAATGATGTATTTGGCTGGAATGGAACTAGTTCAAGCAAAAGTAACAAGTTATACAATGATTTACAGATTATGCTCCCCTATAATCCTAACAGTGACTTAAAATGGGCAATCAAAACTTGATTTTGACTTTCTACCTAATGACTATTGAATTTTAGAGTTTAACTATCCTATATGGGCCTAGAGTAAACTGTTTGAACTAAATTTAATACCTAGAGCAAGCTTGAACACAAAATAAACCCCTGAACCAAACACCCCTAAACCTACTGTTTTCAAAGAGTTTTAAGGCAAATGATCAAATTAACATACAAACTACACTAATTAACTTATTTTGTAACTAAATAGACTCAGATAAGCAGGAAACAACAACACTTAACAAGAAACACCTAAGAGAACCAATTATAGCAAAATCATGGATAAAAACCTACTTGTCATCCAAGCTTTTGAGGATTCTGAGAACAATGAACCAAGAACAACCTATGCACCTCCCATGAGGTTCTAAACCACATTCAGCATCAATTCTGCAACTGCTTCTACTGTTCTTCTTCTTCTTTCTTCTTCTTTTTGAATTTTGTGATTTTTCTTTGATATTTTCTGTTTTTCTTTTCTTTTCTGTTTTTCTATTTTGTAGGAAAAATGCTCCTTGTGCTTCATCCTCTGGAATTAGGGTTCCAAACAGCCTCTTGATCCTTGCGAACAAATCCCAGTCGTTCAATTGTACCAATTTTGATCTAGCCCCTTGATTGGTGTTTTGGCGCCAAAACGTTTTATTTAACATTGGGTTGCCAGGGTGTCCATGGGTTAGTAGGGTTTGGGAAAAGTGTTAGTGGGTTGGGGGATGTGATGGGATGCTTTTGAGGAGGTTGGAGGTTGAGTGAGTGCTGTTATGGTCGGTGGTCTGTGGGGATTTGGTCGCTAGGATCATAGAGCTTTGGAGACCCTAATTCCAGGGAGGTACAAGAAGGCATTAGGTGGTTTGGGGAAGATAAGAGGTTGACCCGTTTTGACTGAGGTTTATAAATAAGGCGGGGTAGGGTTATAAAGATGTTGGCTGGGAGATGATTTGGGCTTGGCAGGGGTATTGGGTTTAGGCTGGGTTTATTTATAAAGGGTGGGTTTCTTGTTAGTGGCAATATTTACAACAAGGACCAAAGATGTAATTTTCTTGAAAACCAAAGGACCAAAACTGTAATTCTGCCAATCTTCAACCAAGGACTACTCTTGCCAAGTCATGAAATCAAAGGCCATATTGGTCGTTTTTATTTGCATCTTTAAATTCGCGGCTAGAGGGACCAGTTTTGCCAAATCCCAAATTACAGGACCAAATTGTACCAATCTCCAAACTTTACAATCCAAGGACACAAAAATCTTGACAACTTGTTGACTTTCACCAAGAGACAAAGTTACATCTTTCTTCCAAAATATTCCACCAGGCATTTCTGCCATTCTGAAAGTTCAGGACCAAACTTGCCAAATGTGAAACTTCAGGATAAACTGACTTTTTTGAAAGCTTTCACCCAAAGATCATTTTGTGATAAATTTTGACTTTTAAGAATTGGGGTTTGACTTTCTTTTCAAAAATTAAATGCTCAGGGACTAATTTTGTCAAGTGTAAAGTTGGGGGGACTGAAACTGCCAATTATGCAAACTTTGTACAATGTTCATTTGTTTTTGATTCATTTTGCATTTAAAACACATATAAAAACACGATCTTTGGGATTTTCAGTATTTGGATGATTTCCGAGTGTTTTCACGTGTTTTGGGCAGTAAAATATGATTAAAAATTGATGAGTATTACACACTTATCAAAAGTAAACGTTAAGATTTACCACACAAGCCCTTATGATACATTAATTGTTTAGGTTATATTATATCGGTGACATTGTGACCATGATAACGACTAAAAACGTATGAAGAGAGATCGTTGCAGACTTACAACACCAAGGATGGGGTGACGAGGTAAACGAAGTTAGTAGGGAGGATGAACGGAACCCGGACCCAGCTCTCTTCCAAACCCAACTCGAATAGAGAATCTAAATACCCAAAATGCTTGTTTATCCTTCCTCTCTTTCGACAGAACGCCAGCGATCAAAGGTATGTGTTTTGTTTAAACTTGTTGTTTTGGATTTATGAGAATGAGAATGGGTTAAGTTAGTAGGCAAGCAATGTATGGTTTTTAGCTTATTATATATTGTACTTTCCATAGTTTCATCAAGATAGAAAAGGTGGTTTCCAGCATGCACATGCTCGGCTAGAAATGGGTGGCATGCAAGGTTTTGTCAAATCTAATTGGGAACAAGAGACAAAATAGTCAAGGGTTCTTGAGTCCTCATGGTCAAAGGGTATAGTTTAGGAGTTATTTATTACTTAGGGGAGTGCCTAGGGTGGCTTGGTTCCTCATCGACGCAACAGAAAGAAAAGGAAAAAAAATTATCATCCCATTTGGCTTTTGTTCATTAGATGCAAGGGGAGTGGGATTGGGCTTGGTGCATCATTGGTCCAAAATAAATTTTTCATAATTAGTTAGTGTTAGTTGTTTTAGTTTTTAAGAGTGTTATGATACCATGGATTAAGTAGGCGTGTAAATGGGGTCGAGGTCCATTATGATTTGCGGGTTTGGTGTCCCGATATTATTTTGAGTCACGAGTACGCAAGTGACCATTCAGACATAAGTGCTACAATCTCCTCACTAGTGCGTTTAGAATTTGTAATAATGGGTACGTATATATATATAAATATATATACGTATATATATATAAAAAAAAAAAAAAANCTTTTGATTCAATTTACTTTAACATATTAAACTACCATTCTGAGATCAAACAAAGACATTTGAAGAAATAACAAATAATTTGGAATTTGAGTAAAGATTCGAATTTGCATAAACTGAAATAAAACTTTAATTAAACTTGAACATTAGAATTACAAACTAAACTAAGTGAAAACAGAAAACTACTAAGAAAAGGATGCCTCATTAGGGCTTACAAGAGTCCTATTTATAACCAAATGGTGGTAGGTAGGAAAAATGCCTCCTTGTGCTTCATCCTCTGGAATTAGGGTTCCAAAACAGCCTCTTGATCCTTGCGAACAAATCCCAGTCGTTCAATTGTACCATTTTGATCTACCCTTGATTGTGTTTTGGCGCCAAAACGTATTTAAACATTGGGTTGCCAGGGTGTCCATGGGTTAGGTAGGGTTTGGGAAAAGTGTTAGTGGGGTTGGGGGATGTGATGGGATGCTTTTGAGGAGGTTGGAGGTTGAGTGGATGCTGGTTATGGTGGTCGGGGGTGGTGCTGGTTAACTGGGTAATAGGGAGTGAGTTTGGGGGAAGATAAAGGGTTTGACCCGTTTTGACTTGAGTTTTATAAATAACGGGGTAGGGGTTATAAAGATGTTGGCTGGGAGATGATTGGGCTTGGCAGGGTATTGGGTTAGGCTTGGGTTTATTTATAAAGGGTGGGTTTTTTGGTTTAGTGGCATATATTACAACAAGGACCAAAGATGTAATTTCTGAAAACCAAAGGACCAAAACTGTAATTCTGCCAATCTTCAACCAAGGACTACTCTTGCCAAGTCATGAAATCCAAAGGTCCATATTGTCGTTTATTTGCATCTTTAAATTCCGGGACCAGTTTTGCCAAATCCCAAATTACAGGACCAAATTTGTACAATCTCCAAACTTTACAACCAAGGACCAAATTTGACAACTTGTGACTTTCCAAGATCAAAGTTGCATCTTTCTTCCAAATATTCCACCAGGGGCCATTTCTGCCATTCTGAAAGTTCAGGACCAAACTTGCAAATGTGAAACTTCAGGGATAAACTTGTACTTTTTTGAAAGCTTTCACCCAAAGATCATTTTTGAAATTTTGACTTTTAAGAATTGGTTTGACTTTCTTTTCAAAATAAATGCTCAGGGGACTAATTTTGTCAAGTGAAAGTTGGGGGACTGAAACTGCCAATTATGCAAACTTTGTACAATTTTCATTTGTTTTTGATCATTTTGCATTTAAAACATATAAAACACGATCTTTGGTATTTTCAGTATTTGGATGTATTTCCGAGTGTTTTCACGTGTTTTGCAGTTAAAATATGATAAAAATGATGAGTATTTACACACTCATCAATCCGCCCAACATTGAGAGTATTGCTAGTCCCTAGCAATCGTTTATGAACGTTTAATGGACTTTGGAATGCTGCATTTACCAAAAGCCATCTCTTCTGGAGTAGCCAAATTTTTCTTCAGAAAAAAAATAAATAACTCGCAAAAACGATAAACTAGATATGTGATTCAAAATTAGTTTGAAATATCATGTGAAAATACACGATTTAGTTTACAAATGCTTTAATTATTTGGGAAAAAGTGCGGGGGCTACAGTAGTTCATTAAGTTCTCTAACATCTGGAATTGTGCCGTTGAAAATAAATATATATCAAAGAGTAAATTACATAGATGGTCCCTGTGGTTTGCCCAAAGTTTCACCCACAGTCCCTGAAAGTTAAAAGTTGCACGGATAGTCCCTATCTCTGAAAAGAATAACACTAATGGTCCCTTTTTTAACTGTCGTTAAGTGACTTCCGTTATAATTTACACGTTAGTCCCTTTTGGTTAAATATCGTTGCATCGTTTATCCTTTATAATAACGGTCGTTTATAGCTTAAAGTTTTTCGAAATTTTCTTACGTTTTCATACGTTTTCATCCGTTTTTATACGTTGTCATGCGTTTTAATCCGTTTTCGTCCGTTTTTATACGATTTCATCCGTTTTTCTTACGTTTTCATCCGTTTTCATGCATTTTTATACGTTTTCGCTCGTTTTTCTTACGTTATTGTCTGTTTTCCTACGTTTTCATTCGTTTTTATCCGTTTGGGTCCGTTTTTATACGTTTTCGCTTATTTCTATACGTTTTCTTTTATTTTTCTTACATTTTCATACCTTTTTATCCGTTTTTATACGTTTTCATACGTTTTTATATGTTTTCGTTCGTTTTTATACGTTTTCTTACATTTTCATCGGTTATTTTTATGTTTTGATATGTTTTTCTCCGTTTCCTTCCGTTTTCATCCATTTTTATTCATTTTCGTCTGTCTTTATACGTTTTGGTCCATTTTTATACGTTTTCGTCCGTTTTATATGTTTTCGCTCCATTTATCTTATGTTTTTATCCATTTTATACGTTTTCTTATGTTTCTGTCTGTTTTCCTTACGTTTTCATCCATTTTTATACATTTTAATCCGTTAACGTATAAAAACGTATGAAACCGGGCGAAAATGTATAAAAATAGATAAAAGTGTATGACAATTTAAGAAAAACGGATGAAAGCATATAAAAACGAATGAAAATGTATAAAAATGGATCGAATGTATGAAACGTAAGAAAAATGAGCGAAAACGTATAATAGCGGATAAAAAGTATTAAAATAGATGAAAACGTAAGAAAAATGAACGAAAACGCATAAAAATGGATAAAACGTATGAGAATATAAGAAAACGGACGAAAACATATAAAAAAGGACAAAAACGGAAAAAGTCTCTTCACATATACTCTTTTAATGTCAAGAAACTATTTTAAATGTGTGCCATGCTTAGAAAAGGTGTGATACCATCACAACTTAGATATATAATGACAAAAATAAGTGCCTAAGATTACGCTATGAACACTTAGATACAACCCATGTGCAACGCACGAGTCTTCATTACTATACTGACAAAAGTGATACCATCACAAGTTGCAAACCTAACGACGAAAATAAATACCACACATTACACTATGACCAATTAGATAGAGCCCGTGAGGTAAAAAATAATTTATGTAACTTATACATATTAAAAGATTACATGTGAAGAGACTCTTTTAAATGTAACATATCGGAAAAAGTCTCTTCACATATACTCTTTTAATGTCAAGAAATTATTTTAAATGTGTGCCATGCTTACAAAAGGTGTGATACCATCACAACTTAGATATATAATGACAAAAATAAGTGCATAAGATTACGCTATGAACACTTAGATACAACCCATGTGCAATGCACGAGTCTTCATTACTATACTTACAAAAGTGATACCATCATAACTTACAAACCTAATGACGAAAATAAATACCACACATTACACTATTACCAATTAGATAGAGCCCGTATGCAACGCATGGGTCTGAATTACTTGTAATTTAAAAGGTCGAGTTAGTTATCAAATATATGAGCAAATGAACCAATGAGATTTGTAGGTCTATATTCAGGTCTATTTAATTAGCCATAACTATCATTTTTCTATGTATTAATATTGATTAATATTTTGTAAGATTTTGCTAGATGAAAGATTTAATTTTGTTTAACTGGCATAGTGTTGAGTTTGATGTTGTTTAAATTTAAATATTGATAGCATATCATGCACAATATGCGGGTTTAATAGTACATACTAACCGTTGATGAAGTTAAACTGTAAAGTTTTATTTATTTATTTTTTTATTTTATTTTTTATTTTATTTTTTATTTTTTTCCAAATATCCTTATATAAACTTTAAATATGAATTACATAAGCCGTTACAAGTACAATCACGTAAATTTATCTTCATATCACAATAAGTTGTGCTTACATTTGATATTTATATTCCCGTTAATAGTAATTTAGCCTCCCCTCACGAAAAGTACATCCGGCAGTCTCGTTTCCACAAAAATACTAGATTCACATATGAATTTAGAAAAGTATTTAATTTTCAAACCCGTATACGCATGGGTTAAACTTATATAAAAAAACATGAGTAGTTATTGAACGTAGATAGTAAAAAACAATAATTTGTCGGATAAATTTACTTAAACTTGATAAGGCGAAAAATGTTATGCTTTTAGGGGGTCATTTAAGCCCTAATCCATAATTATTTGATCAAATATTGCCTTAAATCGTTCCTTTTGTCATTTTAGGTACTTTGGAGAAGAAATCTGGAAAAGGAAGCATTTTGGACGTTTTTGTAGCATAAAAGTGAAGAAAATGACAAAGTCTCAAAACCATGTTGGAAACAGTACCTGACGGCGTCACTCTTTACGAGGTGACGGCGTCACGCTTTGACAAAGAGGCGGATAATTTTTACACTTGACGGGCCAGAAAGATTTTGAAGCTTTTACACGTGACGGCGTCACGTGTAATTTCACCTAGGCCGTCACGTTATAACTTAAAGAGAGACGGCCCAGAGACTTTTAAAGAGGGACGGCGTCAAGAGTAGATCTGAGCAATCCGAGAAGGGTTTTGGCGGCGAGGTGACGGCGTCACGAGCTAAAACGTGACGCCGTCAAGTTGTAAAATCTATATATAGTTTTCTAATTTTCATTCATTAAGTGTGTAACTTTTGGGAGAACTTTAGGGATAAACCCTAGGTCGTGGTTTACTGTATTTTCAGGGGTTTTTCACCCTTGAATCATTCATGTTCAATTAAAGATAAGTCTCCTTTCAAATCAATCAATATGTCTATGTGTTGCTTGATTATATCTTATGCTTGTCTTTACTTTAACATGCTAGGCTAGGTTTCTCTTGTGTTTGCTTAGATCTAATGAAACCTAGCTATTGATTACTTGTTGTTGGTTTGTTATTGATTGTTGTGGGTGGGTGATGTCGATGTTAGGCTTAAGAAAACTGGCTAACCTCCTATACGGTAACTTGCTTGAACGTCTTAAGAAACATGAACCGGATGTGTACTACGTTTATATGGTTGTATTTAATGCATAAGCGAATTCTAGTGATCCCATGTTAGGAGCTTTTAGTCGGCTCGACATAGGAGTGAAGTAGGAGCTTATAGAGTTAGGGAAGATCGTACAGGGCCCTACGAATGGTTTAAAGGAATACAACCCGTCATTCACACAATTGTAACAAACTAATTAACCGGTAAAAGATAGCTAGGGAGTAAGGAAATCTAAGTAAACACACTTTTCTCCATATAAGTTTCACAACCAATTTATTTTCTTGTTATTTTATTTTATTTGCAATAGTAGATATTTGAGTTAGTTGATTAGCAACTAATTCCGCCCACTCTTCCAAATACCCGAGATTTTACTTGCCTTTATAAAATATAAAAATACAAAAAGAATCATCCCTCAACCCTTAGACCTAAATTAGAGTAGTTTTCAATCCTAACGACACTATTCCCTGAGAGAACGATCAATCCCCCGGCTGGTACTTGCCACTTCACTATACTACATCGATCAGGTACACTGCCTGGTGGGGGTTGTAAGCTTCTCAAGATCTCTTGAGAGGTAAAACCTATTGCGAAGGTTGCAAAACCCACGCATCAAAACTCTGAAAGAAGAATAATATGAGTTGTTCGCATACGTACAACTTCGTATATTTTTTGCATACACAATAACTCCGAGCTTTTATTTGAAATTTTATAATCCCATGCATATACATGTTGTATTTTGATGAGACGAAAAATATTACGTTTTTAGGGGTCAGTTTGAGTCCTAATTCGTATATTATTTGATCGGATTTCACCCAAAGTCGTTTCTTTTCTCATTTTAGGTACTTTTGAGGAGAAAATCACAAAAGAAGCATTTTCGGAGTGAAAAAGTCGGAAAACAACAAAATCTCAAAAGACCTAAAGTGCACAGAAGGTGACGGCGTCACAAGCTTTAACGTGACGACGTCAGGAACAACTGAAGTGAAGAAATTGGAAGTTACTCATGACGGGCCAGAGAGTTTTTAGCCTAGTTTGGTGACGGCGTCAGGGAAGGCCGTCAGATCTGGAACAAGGCGGCGTGACGATGTCAAGAAGGCCATCACAAAGCCCTAATCGTCGGCGTGACGGCGTCACACCTTGGGCTGACGCCGTCAGCCCGTATTCTCTATATATATAGAAGACGAATTTTATTGTTTTAAGAGAGGAACTTGGTGGAGA
>LBNU01033159.1:3300-30649 GCA_014162995.1 Artemisia annua
GACGGCCTTCCTTGACGTGGTCATAATTGCTGGTTCCAGATCTGACGGCCTTGGTTGACGGCGTCACCAATTTGCACTACGAACTCTCTGGCCCGTCACGAGTATTTTTCCAATTCTGGACTTCACTTGTTCCTGACGGCGTCACCTTGTAAAGTGTGACGGCGTCACCTTCTGTAATCTTCAAGGTCTTTTGAGTTTTTGTTGTTTTCCGCACTTTTTCACTCCGAAAACGCCCAAAAATGCTTCTTTTGTGATTTTCCCTTCAAAAGTACCTAAAATGAGAAAAGAAGCGACTTTGGGTGAAATCCAAACCAAAAACATACGAATTAGGACTCAAACCGACCCCTAAAAACGTAACATTTTTCGTCTCATCACTTACAAACACCATATGTGTCCAACAAGACAATTGTTGAAAAGGTTATTTTGTTTAACAGTTATTTAGTAACCTAATGCTATTTATATAAAATTATTTAAGTGATATAAATTTGTTTAAGTAAGGATCCTGTTTTGACAATTATGTGTCTCTTTTAAAGTTAACCGTGATGCAGTAGATTTTTACATTATGATTCAGTAGGGTTTTACATATACAAAATCCGTGGACATGTTTTCTGGAAGTGTCCAAACAATAAAAATGATGCAATGATTGAAAATCAAAAGATTAAGTACCCTGAAAAGGTTCATGTAATTACCAATTACATGGTAGAAGGAACTGATTATGGAAATTGGGACAAAGTTTGGTATGTAAGCAGTGCTTACAAACACCATATGTGTCCAACAAGACAATTGTTGAAAAGGTTATTTTGTTTAACAATTATTTATTAACCTAATGCTATTTATATAAAATTATTTAAGTGATATAAATTTGTTTAAGTAAGGATCCTGTTTTGACAATTATGTGTCTCTTTTTAAGTTAACCGTCATGCAGTAGATTTTTACATTATGATTCAGTATGGTTTTTCATTGTGATGCAGTAAAGATTTCCATTTGTCATGCATTAGTATAATTTGAAATATATGTCTTTGACCATCATAGGTTGAAGTACAAATTCAGGATGATTGGGAAAGAAGAAATTGAGAAAAAAATTTATTTTCACATATGGTGTAGGAGAGGTCACTGTGGAAGAAAAAGATGGAAACTTGTTTATACCTAATGTTCAATATACCCTCGAAACTACACTAAACATTCTTAGTATTAATCAACTGCAAGAACAAGGATATATTGTGAAGTACAACACATCAAATGTACTTTATACTATATGTTTGATGAGAAGAAGAATGTGTCACCAGTATCACAAAAACAAGAGTGCAAGGAAGAAGATCAATTAAAGAATGTTGTTACTGAACACAACGAATTCCTTGATGAATATTTCGACTCTATAGACCCAAAAGAATGTTCTTCTTTGGTGAAGGGTCTGGAAGATTTGAAATGGAACAGAGAAGATGTACATGACTATGTTGATGAGGAGTACATTAGTTGGAATGGTTCACTGTATGCAATAAGGTGAATTCATTTTCAAGATTTTTATCTTTCTTAAACCTGATAAAGAAGGATATCATAGTATACAAGAATTGGGATGTATTCAGTAAGAGATATGTAGACATGTTAAAATGGTTCTACTTAGTTTATCTGAATGAGGATGTATTTGAGGAAATACCACCAATCATAGGTGTGGTGAAAGTGGATTTGCTTGGACTACACAAAATGGTTGATAGCCTAGGGGGTTATCTATGTGTCACTTTTGATGACAAGTGGAAGTATATTGCCAAATTTCATGGCCTGACAGAAGATGATGGAGCAGCAGTGAAAAGATGCTACAAAAGGTTAATTGAAATGGTCCAAGTGTACTATGAGACAACAATGATTCCTTGGTATGAAAAGAAGCATGAAGAAGATGTGGTTGAGAGTAGCAGTGAAAAGCCAGATGTTGGAATAGAGGAACAATTAGAAGAAAATAAGAACAAGACAACTAGGTTTGGAGTTAGGTTAGAAGGCTAAATATACATTGTTTAATATAGTCATAATATTGTTATTTACTGCATCAGCATGTATAGGTTACTGCATCTCCATGTATAATTTATTGCATCACCACGAATAATTTATTGTATTACAATTGCTTTTTACCACATTATACCTATTAATTTTTATAAGAACGATGGTGTTTTGAAGATATGGTGATATGAAGAGAAAATCTGAATAATTTCTATCTATATATATAGTTGATAAGAATGACGGTTATTTTTTAAGAACCGTTGTGCTTGTTAAAAAGAACCGTTGTGTTTGTTAATAATAACCGTTTTGTGATTAATAACAACTGTTTATTTCTGTAAGAACCGTAATTGGTGATGCAGTAAAATTTTACATCGTGATGCAGTAATGTTGAAAATAAATTATACATGGAAATGTTTTCAATGATGTAGTGAATGTTATTGAAATGATTTCTAATATAAATATTAAAGCAGATATGACTTATATATATATATATATATATATATAATGATGCTATAGAATAAGTTTCTAAAAGTTAAGCATTTGGTAGTTAATTCCAGATAGGAATTGGTAGTTAAGTTGAATATCAGTTAATGTCAGTTATGTGTCAATTATGTCAGTTATTTGTATTTTAGTATACTATAAATAGTTGTCAAAACATTATCCATCTTACTATGAATAAAAAGACAAACATTTACAAACTTGTTTTGCATTCACTGTTTCACAATCAAAGAAAATCTGGTGTTTTTCCCACAGAGATCGACATGATTACATCAACAGAACCTGTTCAGGAAGTCAAACACATTTGGTGGGATGTGTGCAATTGTGAAAGTTGCCTTGATGAAGCTGAAAAGGTTGATTATGATGATGAAGATCATCTGAAGAAACGGAAATCTTCACAGCAAAAACTAAGAAATAGATATGAAAAAGGTGATCCAACAGTTGGGCTTCTAGGCGAACCTTCGGGAAAATTTGATTACTATGTTCTGTACCCAAAAGCAAAGTCAAGCCTACCACCACCATCAAATAAACCATCACCATGTTCTGTACCGAAAAGCAAATCAGTGTCTCCTTACCACCAAAAAGCTTTACCCATCATCCACAAAGATTCAGCACAAAAGAAAAATAAAGATGAGTAGAATATATTTATTTGTCATTCTGTGAATCATTATGATGTAGAATATTGTATTATCACAATGTATTCTTTACTGCATCTCAATATATAATTTATTTACTGCATGAATAATGTATGGTATAGCATTATATGTTATTCTGTACTGCATCTCAATTTATAATTTATTGAATCACCATGAATTGAATCCCTTTTATATGTAATTTAATGTTAATGTATAATTTACTGTTAATTAATTTTTTAGGTCATAACATTTTTATTAACTAACAATCATTCTTTGTAATTTTAGTTATAATTAGCAAAGCCGTTGCATAATCCACATTATGTAGTTAATGTTATTGAAATATTTTTTCAATGATGTATATTATATAACTGTTTATGATGCAGTAGCATTTTTCATTGTGATGCAGTAGAAGAATTTGAATCTATGTGTTTGAATGAGAAATTTGAAAAAATTCAGTACAACATTCATACAAGAGCTTCATTTTTTCCAAATAAATGAAGAGGACAATACACCCAAAAGATCCAAAATAAAAGAGCTTCATTACATTCAAATATCCAAACAAAATAAAAGAGGACAATACACCCAAAAGATCCAAACAAAATAAAAGAGCTTCATTACATTCAAATATCCAAAAAAAAGACGAAATTCATACATAAAAATAAACCCAATCACTCGAACGCAGCAACCATTTTTTCCAAACAACAGCACAAGTGACGTTTTTTCTCGTTTCTTCCTTCACCAGCCAAATCGAGCACACTAATCAACCCAGCAACCATTTTCTTATCCCTTTCCAAAGTCTCCTTCATAAACTCCAAACTCATATCACCACCTTCATGAAATGGACAAAAAGATTCGCCTTCTACAATAAGCTTCTTGAAACACTCTATCTTCATCAAAAAATCATCACGCTTTTGCTCAAGTACTGTTATCAATCCTTCATACTCAGTGAAGTCTTGACTAAACAAAAGGTGGAAAACATCTTGAAGGTCATCAGAATCAGCAGCCTTTCTTAACTCCTGAAAAGTGGGGGTGCAAGACATAGCATGGGGTGTAGATGGTGATGCCATTAAGATTCAAGTGATTAGGGTTTGAGATGGGTTGATTAGGATTTGTTAAATGAATTGGGGCTGAGCTTTTATATAACCAAAAGGGGCGGGACATTAACTACAAAAAATAAATTAACACTTTTCTAAAAAATAGTTCATTTTTAATACATTTTTTGCCAATGACAAACAACATAACATTAATTTATAGTTAAATACGATTTAAAAAAAAACAAAACAAAAGAAAAAAAATTAAATCCCACACAAGAAATACCTATTGCATCAAAAATGAAATATCTATTGCATTACATTAACTTTATTGTGGTCCAAAACTATTGTTTTGTAGTATCTGGCCTATAAAAATCATTAACTATGTTATTGTGCAAAATCAATATTATTTTTTAGGCCCAATAAAATAAAAACTATCCAAACAAACAAGTATACATTTATTTCATTTTATGCTATTTTTCAATCAAACAAAGAATGTTATCTTACTTTTATAAATAAAATTTAATAGATTCAGCTGTTTGTGTATAAATTTATACAGTAGAATAACAATGGCATAGATGTAAAACACAAATAACATATATTTTCTTGAAATTTACTGTTCGATTACTATTGAATTTTTTTTTTCTATAATATGAATTTCTGACTAAGTTCCTAGAGAAAACTATGGAAGGACTTGGTCATCTATTATTATATTATAGCTGATAAAGCTTGGGCCATAATGGGAGATGTGAATGTTAGTATTGTTTAAGTGTCATTTATTTAAGCTTTTATCTTACAAAAGTTATCCTATATCTTTTTTCAAAAAAATTTAAATTGTAACAAAATCTTGAAATCTATTTCCAATTATTAAGAATTCGGTAGGTCATTTTTTCTAATAAAGATCCTATATATCTTTTTTAATTGATGATCATTAAAAATTTAAATCTTGTAACAATTATTAGAATGTTTAAATGGAAAACATCTAATTGTAAAATTGTTCGATTCCTATTGATACATCTAGTTGATACAAATAAATTTCAATTAGTGATGCAATAGATTTCAAAATTCTATTAACATTATACAGAAAAAAAAAGAACACCTTTTATAAAGAGCAAAAGACAAACCAAAAAGTCCAAATGCTGAGACTAACATAAAAGAACACATTTTATAAATACACAACACACATTTTATATAATTTTAGTTTAAACAACTATTTAACGAATCTGCTCCATTTTCATTATAAGATTATGTCTTATGGTGCAATATAATCACATTCATACCAAGATATCCATTGAACCCCAAAATATATAACTACATATATAGAAAATACAATGTGGCCCATAAAATCAAGTTGGCACATAAAATCCACTTGGTCCATAACCTACTATAAATCACACGCTTAAAACATACGCATAAAATAAATCATTTCAAAAAATTTAACAAATCAAACTATAAAATCACACGCTTAAAACACACACATAAAATCTATAACACGCAGTAAAAAATCACATAGTATCAAAACCTTTCACCAAATCACATAAAATCTTTCACCAAAATCACACGCTTAAAACGATGGGGACGAAGATTAAATTGAAACTTCCTCGTAAGTTTAAATTCTTATTTATTTTTTTCATTGTTGTAGAATGGATTTGCTTCTGAAATATAAGATTATATTATGTTATGCCCGTAGTTTGGATAATATATATGTTAATTAATGTATGATGCAGTAGTTTAGTTTATGTGATTTAGGGTTTGTTATTTGTTTATGGAGATATTTGGATAATACGATGATAGTGATGTAGTAGGAATTTGTTTAGTTTATGTGATGCAGTTGTTTAGTTTATGTGATTTAGGGTTTGTTTAATTTTTTGTTTAATTGTTATTTACTGTATGATGCAGTAAATGGGTGTAAGTGATGTAGTAATTGTTATTTATTGTTTTTAAAATTATAATTCTATATTATCAATTTAGACGTTATTTATAATTTTATATTATAAAATATTTGGTTAAATCTGGCTAAGACTAGTCTTGTTTTTTAAATTGACTTTAATAATGTTTAACGGATATGCCAGTTTTTCTAGTGATTTCCCTATTATTTAAATGGTTCGTTATCTCATTGTGATGTTATATGAGTATGTATAGGAGTGTCTTGATATTGACTTTTAAAAATAAAGTTTGTATGTATGTATGTATGTATGTTTGTATGTATGGTTGATTAGTTTGTATGTATGTATGTTTGTATGTATGTATGTTTGTATGTATGGTTGATTAGTTTTGTCTTTTGTATGTATCTATGTTTGTATGTATGCTTGATTAGTTTTGTCTTTTATATGTATGTATGTATGTTTGTTTTTATTTACGTATGTTTTGTATGTATATATGTTTGCAGTTGGTATTGTCTTTTGTATGTATGTATGTTTTTTTATATGTACGTATGTATATATTTTTGTATGTATCGTTGATTAGTAATGCAGTTGGTATTGTCTTTTGTATGTATGTCTGTTTGCCACATCATCATGCCACATCATATCGTTGATTAGTAATGCAGTTGGTATTGTCTTTTGATTCTTCATCTTGATTATCTGATTGAATAAGTTATTATGTTGGTTTAAATAAGTGATGCAGTTGGCTTGAATAAGTGATTCAGTTGGTTGGTTATGTGATTGTGATATTATATTATATATGCTTGAAATAAGTGATTCAGTAATGAGATATACGTGGATTTAATGATAAATTTTGTTTAATGTATTGATTGAGTAGGAAGGAATGATGAAAAACAAATTCAAGAAGGAAAAGATATTTCTAAAAAAACTCCATCAAAAAGAAGGAAAGCTATATCAAGTGTGTCTGTTCAAGAGTATTCTGAAAGTGATACAGAATCTACCAGACCAAAAAAGAAGAAGAAGGGAGCAGAGTCCAGTTCACATGTGTCTGTACATGTTGATGTATTCAAGAGTAAGAATTCAAAGAAGTCTAAAAGGTTGAATCTGAATCTAGTTATGAGGAAACAACCGAATCTGATGAAGAAAAAATTCGTATGATAAAGAAGAGAAAAGGTAAAAGGATAGATTCTCAGAGTTCTGAATCTAGTTTTGAGGGAACAAGCGAATCTGATGAAGAACAAATAGAAATGGAAAATAATAGAAAAGGTAAAAAGAAGGGAAAATTAGTTGTTTCTGTTAAAAAGAATCGAAAAAATGATGAAGTGAGCAGTAAGCCAAAAAATCATGGGAAAATGGTTGTTGTGGAAAATGCAGATGATAACAATGAAATGAAAGGTTTACAAACAAAAATGTCTGCAAGGAATTTGAAAAAGATTATTGAAAGGTTTACTAATGCACAAATGAAGGCTTAAGATGAAATGGGGTTTGGAAATTTTAAGACTGATTTCAAATTTAATTCTACACCAACATCTTTAGGATTGTGGATTTTACAAAATTTTGATGTGGAAAAATGCTCTTTGACTTTGAGTAACAATAGGAAGATTAAAGTTACACGGGAACTCATTCATGATATTCTTGGAATCCCGATGGGGGATAAAAAGGTAGTATCTCTTCGGGAGACTTCAACAGAAGATCCAACAACAGCAAAATGGAGAGATACCCTACCTTTGGATTTATATGATCCTAATGGAAAAAGTTATCAGAAGAAAATCAAAATAGGGAAACTTGAAAATTATTTAGGTTCATTGTCACACGGAGATTGGGATTTCAAAATAGGTTTCTTGGTTGTTGTCTTCTTTTCAATTTTTGCTCATGGGAATAAAGATGGTTCGGTAAATCAGAGGTTTCTTCCATCACTTGAAAATATCGATGAAGTTGCAAATTTTGATTGGTGCAGTTATTGTTTAGAATGTTTGCACGCAGAATTAAAGAAGTTTAAAGCAACAAGTTTCTTTTCCGGAGCTTTACTTCTTTTGGTGGTAAGTTATGAAAATCTAAACTACTTTACTGCATTACATTTTAAGTTTTACTGCATCACAGTTTAAGTTTTACTGCATCACAGTTTAAAGTTTTACTGCATCACAGTTTAAAGTTTTACTGCATTACAGTTTAAGTTTTTACTTTAATTTATTCTAATTTTTTTAATTTGATTTTTGAAGCTTATATATGTTAATTCAACGGTTTCCGAAACTACTATCGTGCAAAGAACAATCCCAGCATTCAAGGCATGGAGTACGAAATTGTTGAACAAGAGGGAGAGAGAAGAAAGTAACATTGGGTTTGGTAATCTACCAATTTTGGAAGGTTTGCAGCTTATTGAAACACCAAAAAAGAAATCGAAAAAAAAAAGAAATCACAGATGCAAGAATCATGTATAGTTAAATATATGATCATTATAATAATTATTCATATAAAAAAATGCACTTACTAATTGATTTTTTTTCTCTCTTCAAATTCTAACAGAGGATTTGGATGAAAACATAATACCTCAACTTTATACTCCGCAACTTCAACTGACTAATGGTCTTTATGGAACTATTAATCGAGATGAAGAACTTCAACAGTTCAAGACAAAATCATCAAAGGTAATACTTTTATAATTAATAATTTTACATATACTTCAACAGTTCAAACGTACTAAGCAAAAATAATTGTTTTACATATGCAGGAAATGAGAGAATATATAGCACAGAATTTGGCCATGAGTAAGGAATTGATGTTGGATATGAATGAGAAGATGAAGATAGCATTGTCAACATATCCAGATGTTGAGGAGATAAACATGTTGGTGGAAGAAAGAAATACATTCTATAAAGAGTTGTATAAATTTTCTGAAGAAGATATTCAAGGCGATGAAAATGGAGGTAATATTGAAGGCGATGAAGATATTCAACTAGATACTGATGAATATTTAAATAATGAAGCAGAGGAGGAAGATGATATTGTAGAAGATGGTGTTGATAATAATGAAGTTAATATCCAAGGCGTTATTGCTGTTGATACTGTTGAAGGTGATATTGATGTTGATACTGTTGAAGGTGATGTTGTTGATAATAATGATAAAGATGTTGGAGGTGATATTGTTGAAGGTGTCTACAGCATGATAAATGTTTCAAAAGAAGAAATAGTCATTCCTTCAACTTTTTTTAAAGTGAAGGAAAGAGTGCAAAATATCGCCTGGGAAGAGAACAAGAATCTTGCCATTGTTGTCTTCGATGATCCGGGAGATTATACATCTCAGGGATCTTCAGATTACTATAGCAGTCAAGAGCGTATCGGGTCTGATGAAGGTGGGACCAATGTTTAATCACTTAATTAATAACATTTATATTTTCTTGGATATGTGTAATATATTTTATTTCGTTGGATATGTGTAATAACTTAATTTGAATTCTGGTATAATAACCTAAATTGTAATTAAATTCTTGGGTACATAAATGTTTAATTAACATGATAAAAAATACTTCATCACTTTCAAAATAATAAAAAGTTAAATGTTTAATTTTTGGGTATAATAAAATAGCTTTCAAATACAAAACTTTTCAGTTAATGATAAATTATTTTCAAGTGCATCACATAAACTATAAGTGAGTAGACTGCATCTTTGTCTATTAAAGTACTGCATCAACTTTAAAATTTAATTGCATGATTAAAAAGTACTCCATCAACTTTAAAATTCAACTGCATCACTTTTCAAGTTATCATAATATATTGTAAATGATATGTTTACTTGATTCCTTTTTAAACAGAAATTGAATTTCCTGAAGCAATTGTGGATGACATGTTTACAGAAGATGATGATTCATTTCCAAATGAGCTAGAAGAAATTGTGCATGAAGTATTTAACAAACAAGCTCCAAAGGAAATCCCACAACTTAAAGATGTTTCAATGCAAAGATGTGAAGTGGAAGTAGCTGAATGTATCCTGGAAGAAGCATTTTTGCCTACAAAAGATGAATTGAATGGAAAAGGCCCATTTTTGTGTACCCAAGAGAATATCCAAACAGAAGGTTTAGTAAGTGATATGAGAAAAGTTGCTGAAAAACAAAATCAAGTAATCCCAAAAACCTTTAGTAATATAAAGATGAAATTGGTTAAAAAGCCATTATCTACTGAAAAAGGGTTTCCTATACAAAAAGAAAGACACGAAGTTTTAGTAACTGAAATACCACTATCTTCTGAAATACCAATATCTTCAACTGTTAAAGTTAGAAATGTTGGTGGTCAAGTTAGAAATGTTGGTGGTCAAGTTACAAATGTTGGTGGTAAATCAGTGCTAGATATAAGAGGGACTGATAAAGGGAAAAAGAAAGTATCATTTGAGGAACAAGATATTGCTATTGAAGGAAAGCATGAAGTAAAGTTTTCTAGGTCAATGACATCTCCATTTTACGTAAGAAAAGTTGATGTTCGCCAGAAACTTACTGAAGAAGAAAAGAAAGTAATTGAATACATATGGAGTACAAGCAACGATGGAAGGTATGTTCAATTGTTTTCAATTTACTGCATAAAAAATTTATATTCTTACTACGTAAATTTATATTTGCCCAGTGAAGTAGTTTTTAAAACAAAAGATACGGGTATGGAGTGGGTGTTTTTGGAAAGCCTTTTTCCCAGAGTTGAAGTTGCTTGCAATCTAATTGATGTTTGGAGCATTATACTAAATTATGAAGAGCTAAAAAGAGACAAGCTTGCAGGTTCTGGAAATCTATATTGTAATACCTCAATGCTGGTGAGTGATTTAAATATTCAATATAAGGAAAAAAAACTGAAAACTTAATATGTTTGATAATGGTTAATTGATTAAACCAGCCGCATTATGTGCTTGAAACTGGAGCGAATGAAGAAAAGATAAGAAGAACGATGGATGGGAATATGAAAATTGTTTTGGAACAAGCACGTCGCAAGAATTTAAGTGATGTCCATTTGGTAAGTAAGAATACACATTTCTATCCATGTGCTATTAATAATTAATTGTTCAATAATGTTGATTTGCTTTAAATATATACAGGTTTTCTTGCCAATGATACAAATTTTAAAGGAAACACATAATTTCTATCTCATCTGTTTTAATATGAAGACAGTAGAAATAGACGTCATTGACAACATAAACAACAATCTTGAAGTTTTAGACACAAGATATGGTCCTTATGCGAATCTTGTGGTAAGTATACTACACATGTAATTGCTTTTTTGTTTGATGCACTATTAATTGAACTGAGATGCAATATGTTTTAATTTATGTCGATTATAGGATTGATTGATTAATCTTACTACTTTATTTGTGAATTTTATGTGAGTGAATTATAGGATTAATGTTAGTACTATTGTATGATTCTTTATTCGTGTGAATGATATTGCTCTATTTGTGAATTTTATGTGAGTGAATTATAGGATTAATGTTAGTACTATTGTATGATTCTTTATTCGTGTGAATGATATTGCTTTGAATGACAATATAAACAACAATCTTGAAGTTTTAGACACAAGATATGGTCCTTATGCGAATCTTGTGGTAAGTATACTACACATGTGATTGCTTTTTTGTTTGATGCACTATTAATTGAACTGAGATGCAATATGTTTTAATTTATGTCGATTATAGGATTGATTGATTAATCTTACTACTTTATTTGTGAATTTTATGTGAGTGAATTATAGGATTAATGTTAGTACTATTGTATGATTCTTTATTTGTACGAATGATATTGCTTTGTAAGATTTTTTATTTGTGAATGATATTGCTTTGTAAGATTTTTTATTTGTGAACTGAGTTGCTGTGCATTTTATAATTTTGAACAGATAAAATCATTTATTGAGTACATGAAAAGACAAAGGCACCCCAAATCCGATCTGTTTTTAAAGGCTGAACCTAAAATACTACAAATGGAATGGAGGACAAATAAGAACGTTACTGACTGTGGAGTTTTTGTTATGAGGCACATGGAGACATACATGGGTCGTGGTGCTTTTTGTCATGAATTTAAGACGCCAGGTATTGGACAATTAGTACAAATAAAGATGCTGCGTGCAAAGTACCTAGCTAAGATTGTTCTTATGGAGATAAATGAAGTAAAGGAAATTTTTTTGAAAGAAGCAGAAGCATATATGAAGAAAATACCCCCAACTTTAAAACTCACAAGTCATGAAAATATCAAAGTGCCTACAGATTTGTTCAAAAGGATAAATGAACGTGTGAAAAAAGTCTTCAGCAATTAAGAACTATCGAGTGATTCAATTTCTTAACTGAGATACTTTGAATTACTTTTAGATGTTTCCATTTGTTACCTGAGATACTTTGGATTACTGTTGGATGTTTAAATACTATTGGATGTTTCAATATTGAATTTGTATTACTGAATATTTTCTTATTATTTTCGATGTTGTTCATAGATATTTATATGTTGTGCAGGATTGATTATATCTGAATGTAAAATGTTACTGAATCATGATGTAAAACATTACTGCATCATGTGATGCAGTAGATTGTTCCTTGTGATGCAGTAATTTTTCTCAGCCAAAACATTGAAATTTAAAAAATTTCTCTTCCAATTAATATATTTGAAAATGATATTACTCAAAATTTAGATTTTAACGACTTTGTATATTGATAAAATTAGGATGTCATGTGTAATTTTGAGATATTACTAAAAAAAAAGTAATTTAAGGATTTATAAAAAAAATTTAGTTTCTATCAATTTTATAACCAATATCTCCAATATGCAAAAGATATTAGGTATTGTCCGTTTTCCGAACTACTGCAATCTATTGCATTATAAAGTAAATTCTAATGCATAATAACTTTGGAATTTACTGAATCAAAATTTAGATTTTAACAACTTTGGATATTGATAAAATTAGGATGTCATGTGTAATTTTGATAAAAGTTTGTTCATTATGTAATTTTAACAACTTTGTTTTACTGCATCATAAAAGTTAATGAAATAATATTGTTATTGGACCATAACAAACTTAATGTTAATAGTTTTAAATTTTATTGCATTTCAATTATAGTAAATCAAAGTTGTGTCAAAAATGACTTATTGGGCCTAAACTATAGTCCAAATGATTTGTTAGTATAGTCCAGCCCTATTCCAAATGATTTGTTACTATAGTCCAGCCTTATTCCATCTTTCTATTCCACTTCCTGTCATTTCTCTCACTACAAAAAAAAAAAAAAAAAAAAAAAAAAAAAAAAAAAAAAAAANATATAAAAGCTTTTATAAGGTATGGTATGGTTTTTATAGGGTATGGTATGGTATATGATTGTTTTCATAGTATAGGCGGCTATTTGGCTAGAAGAAATGCTTGTTTTCTTATAGTTGGTGACTCTGTTTAGCGTGTCTATTGTGTTTATGACTTAGCGTGTCTATTGTGTTTTTCTTTGTTTGATTATTTCTATGACTTAGCGTGCCTATTGTGTTTTTCTTATAGTTGGTGACTCTGTTTAGCGTGCCTATTGTGTTTATGACTTAGCAGTAGAAGTTGAATTGGTATGCAGTAACCTTTATGCATGTTGTGTAGTTTATGCAGAAGTTTATGTGATCATATACCTGATATTTTATTTAGATTAAAGTAATATTGTAGTTTATGTGAAGTAAGATTGTAGTTTATGTACTAGTAGTTAAGTTGTGATGGAATAAATTTTATTTACTAATAGATGATCTAAGTTGTAGTATTTGTCTATAAAACAGACGTAGAAGACACACCTACTTTAAAAAAAGCTGCTGCAGCAAAGTGGAAAGAATTATTGATTAGAATGGTTGTTGAACATCAGGGAAAAAAAATAAAAATGCTGATGAATGTAGCACAAGTAGAAAAAAAATTAAGGGAAAAATAGAGATGGTTTCAGAAGAGGATGTTGTCATAGAGAATAAATGTATCAATACAAGAATGTCACCGAAAAATCTGCAAGAAGTTCTTGATAAATTGAGAACTCCTCAGGTGGAGGAATTAGAAAAGATGGGATTTGGTGCTTTTCATAGTAATTTCTATTTTGATTCTACACCAACAGAATTAGGGATGTGGGTTGTTAGAAATTTTGATTCAAAAACTTGCTCAATAAAAATGAAAGATGGAAGAAATCTGAAAATAACTCGAGAATTGGTTCGGGAAGTTCTTGGAATCCCAATGGGGGATATAAAAGTTGAAGCGCTTAAAGAAAAAAATATATTGGAAGAGACTACTGTAAAATGGAGAAAACAAGTGAAAAGTATTGTTGTTAAAAAATATATATATAACAAAGTTGGCAAAACATTTGATCAGTCTAACAGAAGTTGATTGGGAATTTCGAGTTTTTTTCCTTGTCCTTTTCTTCTCTATATTTGGCCAAGGAAACAAAGATGGGCAGGTAAATGAGAGAATTATACCAATTCTCTCTAATACTGATAACGTTTCTCAGATGGATTGGTGCTCATATGTTGTAGAGTGTATGGTAAAGGAGTGTACCGGATTTAACCCACAGTCATACTTCAGTGGACCATTACTTTTATTGGCTGTAAGTTTTCTATCACTACTTTTGACAGTCTAAATACAAAAAAAATAATACACTTATAAACTCACTTTCATATTTGTTGCAGATCATATATGTTAATTCAACAATATCTGAGACTATAAAAGTGGAGAAGACTGTCCCAGCATTCAAGGCATGGAGTACAAGACTGCTGTATGAAAGACAAAAAGAAGAATGTGAATTTGGTTTTGGTTTTCTACCAATTGCAGAAGGTGTGGAGGTGATTGAACAAAAGAATAGTGTAACAGGTATAGTAAATAAAATACAATTATTACGTTTTGTAAAACTTGTTTATTTGTAATTGAATTGTATGTTGATGTATTAAAGGGAATGAAGAAAAAAACCATGGAAGTCAACTGCAGACTATAGATGAAGGAAATATAAAGTTCAGAGCAAAAACTTTGGAGGTAATAAAAAACATTATACACTGTGATGCAGTACAGTTTTAACTGAGATGCAGTTTTCTAATATATTTTGTTTTATATATTTTAGGAAATGAAGGGTATTATAAGACAGAAATTGGTTGTGTGTAATCAGTTGATCTTGGATACTGATTATAAGTTGAGGATAGCTTTAAGACTATACCCTGAGGACGGCGAGTTGAAGGAAATGGTTGAAATAAGAAAGGATTTGTTTGCTGATTCATATAAAGAAGATATGGAAAACAGTTATAATAAATATGGTTTTGGTGATAATGGACAGAAAGATAATGATGGAACAAATGCTGTAGATAAGAAGGTGGATGCTGATGTAGTTGAAGAGAAGGAGGTGGTTGATGCTGATGTAGTTGAAGATAATAATGGAACAAATGCTGTAGAAAAGAAGGTGGATGCTGATGTAGTAGAAGAGATGGAGGTGGTTGATGCTGATGTAGTTGAAGAGATGGAGGTGGTTGATGCTGATGTAGTTGAAGAGCAGAAGAATGTGAAGGAAGGTTAGATTCAATCAAAGATGCAATGTGATGATGTTGACGATATTGTATCTTTCACCAAATCTCATGAACCAAGTAATATTAAAAGAAGAAAAGTAAATCATGGAGATGATGTTTCAGAATCTCAATTGAATTTGGCAAAGGAATCAAATGTTCATGTGATTCATGCGGTTCCTGTGAGATCAGTTGCGCCTGAAAATTACATTCCAAAAGAAAAAATACACAAAGAAGAATGTAGAGTGTCATTCTATGATAGAAAAGTGATGATTTACCAAAAATGGCCTGAAGCAGATATGAAACTAGTTGAATACATATGGAGTGACAAATGTTCTGAAAGGTAAATTTTATTTCAAAAATGTTTTGTAACTACTGCATAAATGCTTATGTGTTACTGCATCAGAATAGATATTGTACTGCATCATTGCTTATCTGTTATCGCATCATTCTTACAACGGGCGTTTTTAAATCTGCAGTGATATTATATTCAGTGGAAAAGGATTAGAATTACAACGGGCGTTTTTCTTGAGCCTTTATCCAGGACTTGAAGTTAATTCAAGTATAATTGACGCATGGAGAATTATACTAAATGATGAAGAGAAAGTTAGAAACAAAGCTACAGGACTCAGATATGTTTACTGTAATACAACAATGCTGGTGAGTAACTTGTCTATTATACAATTCCAATGACACATCAATAAATTAGACAAAGTCCAACAAAATATATTCTAGTAATTGATTAATTGACCACAATCACTATCAAATTTAAAAACGTACTTTTCCATAACAAATAAAAACACGCACACTACATATGGAAGTAGTTAATTTACCTCGTTCAGCAGAAGAATTAAACAAAGACATGCACCCAAAAAAAATGTCTAGCCATAGGACATCTCGGAGCGGCATTTAGTTTTTCTGCAATAGTGGGAAGTAACTGTCGGGCCTAGATTTCTAGTTGTTGCACATTTTATTGGGTGCATATTTTTGTTATTAATTCTTATACTGAAGGTGTAAATTAACTACTTCCATATGTAGTGTGCGTGTATGATTGTGTTTTATAGAAATTTGAATGTGTAGTGTGTGAGTATGGTCAATTATTGGATTATAGTTTGATGGACTATGTCTTATTTATTGATGTTTCATTGGGATTTTTCAAACACAGCGTCATTCAATGGTTGAAGATGGAAAGGATTTGATGAAAAGAACAAAAGAATTTGATGATAATCTTCATAGTGTTCTAGAAATTGCAGAATTGAAAGATTTGAATGATGTGACTATGGTAAGTAAAAAAATTTATTATTATTTCAGTGATTATATTTTAATTATGAATTTCAATATAGTTAATGCGTTAGAAATTACTACAGGTTTTCTTTCCTTGTATAAAGATGACAGAAATTGGATCAAATCATTACTATGCCATATGCTTTAATCTAAATAAAGGTGATATTGACATCCTCGACCACGTGGACAACGGCTTGGAAAATATCTCAGATAGATATCAAGATTACGCAACGGGTCTGGTAAGTATAAATAAAAATACAAATATTATTTTTTACTCATGAAAAAGTGTTATAACTTTTAGATTTAGAAAGAGATTAAAAAAAAATTAACAGTATGTTTTTATTTTCACAGATTGATACATTTATCAATTACCTAAAAAGGAAAAAGCACCCAAAAATCACTGAATTTTTAAAGAAGAATCCAAGATTAGTGAAGATAAAATGGAAGACAAACTACAATGATGTCGACAGTGGTATCTATGTCATGAGGCATATGGAAACATATCTCGGAAATGAAGTATTTTGTCATACTCTATATAAGCATAAAGCAACTCTAAAAGGACAACTGAAAATGCTTCGCGCAAAGTACTTGGCAAAGATATTACTTAAAGATGTTAATGTCAACAAGAAAGAATTAATAAAAGCAGCTGAAGCATTTTGGATCATGAAAGGAAAGACTTTCAAGATTTTAACTCATCTTGATGTGAGAGTGGATCTAAATATGATTAAAAGGTTTAAGGAATATGTACTAAAATGTATTTGAATATTAAGTACTCTAGATTAATTTAGATACTATTTGATGTTCATATATATTTTAATTTGGGGATTTTGTATCAACCTGAACACTATACATACTGCACACTGCATAAACCTGAACATTATACAGTGCATCAAGGTTTTTAATATACGGCATCACTTTATGATATTAAAAAATCCAAAGTTAATTACCATAATCCAAAGTTAAATGAGAAAAAAAATAAAGATATATAGGATCCATATTAAAGGGAACACTCCTGGAAACATTTATCACAAGATCTCGCGATTGTGATTTTACTGCATCAAAATTATGATTTTACTGCATCACAAATTACACTCCATGATCCTGTTTCCTTCTTGGACAACTGTTAAGAAATGTGTTAAACTTAAACACATGCATCTTGATTATGATATATTAGTTAATGAATAGGACAAGGATAAATAGTGTACCTCCTTCCTTTATAAAGCTGATTTTGCATCTTGATTTTTGCATATTTATCAGCTCAAATTTAATACAAGTTTTGCTCTTATATTCTTGTTGAAGTAGTTTCTGAGATGTATACTAGAGAGAAAAGATTAAACACATTACTTGATTTATTTATTGGGAATTGAAAATAATACATAAATTAACTGATAAAAAATCTTACTTTGGAAATATGGCTTGTGTATGTACACAAATCCAGTTCTAAAGTTAGAGATCGAGGCCAACAACACCAAAGCACAGCATCAACAAGAGATAGATAAATCGATGATTTGTTTATGAAATTCAAGTGTCTTAGCTCAACATGTTCGATTTCATAAGGTTGGGACTGGATCATCTTTAACTCCTCAACATCTATGAGCCTCTGTCAAAAGAATATTTTAAATCACTTTTTTGGGAGCAAGTAAGTTAATGAATGAATAAATAAATGAATATGAGAAGATACCCAACAAATAAGCAACTCTAAAACTTTGAAAATTCTATTTTTTTCCAAAAATAGTCTCAGCTTCCTGAATGAAAGAATGTCAAAATACTTGTCTGTGAGATATTTCATATATACTTTTTCCACAGATGAATGTTTCCTGAATGAATGTCTGTGTGATATGCCATTCTTTCTGAAGGTTACATCATAATACTTGAACATACATAAGTTTGGTGCATTTAAAACAATTTCTTCCAAATCGCAGTCCGATTGTAACTCTAATATCTTCAAGGAATTATGCGACAAGTTAAGGTTGTTGACAGAAGATGAAAGATTTAAAAACACATCATCAATGAACTTGAAGTTAGATAAGAAGTCACTGGGTCTTGTTAATAGAAACCCTCCATAACAAAATGTTTTTAGCTTTTTGCATGAAGCCATAAACATAGATGGTGCTTTGTCTGTATTATTCTTCAAAAAAAAAAACTTAGATTTGGAGCATCAACATCTTTTCTCTGGAGTCTAACGTTCGAGTAAATTGTAACTTTTTGAAGATTATGATGCTTATTAACACAAAACGCAGAGAAGCCATAGCAAAATCTAAGATAAATTTCTTCAAGTAGAGGGCAACCTTTGATCATATACTCGATCACACCTTCTTCTATTGGGAGCTGTATAAGTGACAACAGCCTCAATGACTTTAATTTTACATCATCATCCATCAAAGATAAAGGCAATTCACACTTATGCAACGTTAAAGATGTTAAGAAAGACGCAGATAAGAGTGTGTTAGGCAAATGATAAATTGGCAGATTGGTATCCAAAGATACGATTCTAATCACCAGCACTTGCAAGCCCTTTTTGATAAGTGATTCAAGGCAACGTCCAAAAAGTTCTATTTGTTCAAGATGTAAATATTCTGCATACATGTCAAGTGTGTGAGCACTGATGTCTTGGTTGCAGAATCTAGACACAGCATATTCAACATACCTATAAAATGTATCTATTTCTTGTGAAAAGAAGTTAGACCATGCACCCAGATTGAAATATAAAAGGGGAAAAGAAGCAGTTAAAGCAAACCATTATTATGCAGTAGTATACAAGGTTGCATTTCAATAATTCCTATTTTTATTATTATTATGGTAGGTGGTGAATGGTGGGTAGGTGGTGATTGGTGACGTTATAGATCGGTTATTTGACTGGTTGTGATTGTTAATGATTGTTTTCTATTGCTACAGATTTACCCTTCAAACTTTAGTTATTTACAATAATAACACTCCGTTTTTTTATCTATCAAACATAATCCAACGGTTGAGATGGCTTCTCATCCTTCTCATTTTAAGGGGCTTCTCATTGTATCCCCACCCTATATATATATATATATATATATATATATATATATATATATATATATATATATATATATATATATATATATATATATATATATATATATATATATAGGGNAATGGATAATAGGTATGATAGAGGGTTTTCTTTTGTGGCAATTTGATAAAAGTTTAACACTATTTATCTATCATTATTTAATTTAATCCTCTTAATGGTTTTATTTTCGAATGCGAAATATACCGACCCCCATTACAATATGGTTACATAATATTGTTACAGATACATGTTATATTTTGTATATCGATTTAATTTTTTAATGTTATAGTAGTAGACGAGGTCATTGATGTGATGGATCTGACTTCACTTATGTTGTCTAGTACATGTGTATTGGTTTATGCGTATGTTGATTGTATCTATTAGCTGATTGCATCTTATGCATAATATTTCTTGGCTTTTTGTTCACGATTACGAGATAGTGAATGCCACCTGTATCAATGTATTGATGTTGGGATGTTAATTGATGGTGCAGGTTACTTGACGTTTTGAGAGCTGCACAGCTTAGATCGTTAAATGGAGGAGACGACAAAAACACATGTGCCACAAAGGATTAAAAACACATGTGCAGATTCATGGTTCTTGAGACCAGACAGGAATAATGTGCATGCTAAAAGATAACCGACCGTTAAGCACTTGATTATGCACATGTGCACGTTCATATATTTGTAATAACTTGTTACAGTGATAAACAATGAGTTTGTGACAAAGCTGATATATTTACTTGAGTAAGTACAATTTGGTTAAATTTTGAATGCAAATTCTATTAATAACAGTTGGTGTTATTTGTATACATATTGTGTGTAATATTTTTTAAAGATACTTGTGCAATTACAAAACCATGTGTATAACTAAAAATACATTGCATAATGTAGTAGTAGTTAATATTCTTTTTTACTAAACCATGTGCCACATTAGTGTATTTTAAACAGGTTAATGAAAAAAAATCCATAGAATTTAGCTAAGATAGGACGTTTTTTGTAAAAAATAATCAAAATTAAAATGAAAAAGTTTTTTACCTTATACCTTTTAAATTAATAAAAATTATACAAAAAAATTCTGACTGGTGATGATTGGTTTTCGCAATTTATATTTGGTTCGAAAGAACCTTCGCCCTATATATTATAAATATATAATACTATAATATACATATACATATAATATTATATATATATATAGTAATATTATATGGCATATCATATATATAAGAAAATACTTTAAATTATAATAGATCGAGGATCAGGTGCGGATTTTTTTAATTTTTCGTGCGGATGTGCCGATGAATCTAGGTCACCCTCCGATCCTGATCTTGACTTTTTGTAAAAAGTCAAGATCTGCCGCAACTATCACGGACAATTTCACCATTAAACGTTTTTTTTTTTTTTTTTTTTTTTTTTTTTTTAATTTTTTTCTTTTGAGTGATCCTTACTATTGTTGTATTATTACTTTTTTTTTTTTTTCAGATTTGTTCTGAGCACTTTTGATTTAGTGATTTATGAGTGCTACCGTGATATAAGCGATAATATGAAGGGTTTTTATGATTGTTACCTGATCATTATAAAACCACATGATATTAAGCTTTTTAATGTAAAGAATGAACCTGAATTGAAAAAGTCACTTTGATATTAGTAAAAACTTAATATCAGTTGCTTTTTCATTACGATATTAAAAAACTACGTGATATTAAAAAAATTCAACATAAGTATGAGTGTTTGAGTGATATTCAAAAAAAAATCATAGTTACATAATAACTTTAACCATGAAAACGTCTTTTTTCAATTTTTTTTTCACGATTTTACTAATTTTTATCATCTTTTTTTTATTTTTTTCAGATTTTTTGGAATTTTTTTAATTTGGTACGTGATATTATCCGCACATCCTACTTAAAGCTAATCCGCCACATGATCCCTTCATTATATTATGAATATATATATACTAGATTTTAGGCCCGCCCCGGTGGGGCGGCTAACTTTAAGAATTTGATTATACAATAAAATTAATAGTAAAATAAGTATGAACGTGTAGTCACATCCATGAGACTACACGTTATACATGCCATTATCAAGAAAATAATAACGTTATACAAAACCTAACGTTCAAAATAACCGAATTACATATAGTTTATAATCTAAGAAGAACTTTTATATATACGCATCATTGATATAAAGCTTCATTGCAAATGCCCCATAGCTAACAGACGGCTTATTTGCAGTTGTACAATATCATCGTTATTGCATTGTAATGAAAACTAAACAAAAAATATCCCCACTTTATATATAAAATTTTACCATTAAATTACTTCACTTTTGCAATCTGAAAAATCATTAGAACATTTCGCATTGTATTGTGCCAAACTTTTGAACCGATCGACCCAACCATCAAAGAAACAGCAATCCAGTTTGACCCACTGTATTATTTTTAAATATTGTACATATAATTGGATCTTTTAATATATAACAAAAGTAGATTTCTTACTCAACATCTTCCAAAGTGACAGTCCTTCTTAATTTTTAAGTACCATAAGTTTCATAGGGTATTGGTTTAGATATGGATATTATAGTCCTAGTCACATCTACGTTTACATGGGTGCTATGTACGTAAAAGCGTACATAAATGAATATAAATGTATTATTATGAAGACTGTTTTAAGTAAATCATCATCATGAATCAGTAGTAATAACATATTATTGAAAAATAAACAAAAACAAATAACTATTAATAGATGAAAGTAATTTCCAGTTGGGTCACACACGTAGATAACTAATCGTAGGAATGAAAGTAAAGTTAATTTATATTAGTAAATTAACTTACATAGAGCAAAAAAGCAAAAGTAAATAACTAATATAGTTAACTTGCCATATGTTTCATAAACTTTAATTCTTTCACAGATCTATAACATACAATATCAGGTCAAGAAACAAAGATATTTAGTAACAAATTAGACCACTCTAATGTTACTTGTAACACACTCTAATCAAATGATTTAATAAATTCAAACTATAAGACTATATAGTATTAAGTTACAAACTTGTTTATGCCTTCAAAATAAACTTGATTCTAATAAAGTTGCAAAATGACATGGGTCATACAGGTTTAAGTGGAAAAGATAAAACAAATTCAAATGATAAGATGAAAGACATTATAAATCGCTTTTATATTAGCTTCAATTTTCGATCACCATCAGATTTAGGATGGTGTACACAAATCTTTCCATTTCCAATAGCACAACAAATGAAACCAAACCCTGTTAAACCACTAAGACTCTGCTTTTCATGGGAATGAGGTTCATGATGGATTTTTACCTCTTTTTTAATCTATGAAGGACTACTTTATAGCCATCTTTGTCACAACATATAACACTCTTAGACTCTTCTTGCTTTTTACCCTTAAAACGGATACATAAAGTTGTCCATATGTAAAAACATATCGTTTCAAATTAAGTCTCACCTTATTTATTTCGATGTAAAAACATGTCGTTACAAAACAAAGCCAACTGTTAGCAGCTTAACATCTCCTGAACCCATCTTAAAGACACCTATCACAAAGATAAACATACAAAACACAAAAAATACAATGGAACCATTCAGAGCAGTTCTGGTCATAAACATCAGCATTAGACACATAGGTTTTAAAGTGAGCGTGTTTTAGAAGATATGGAATCAATGACATGTAAAGGATGGAGTAGAGTTGCATCCCAACATGTAAAGGATGAAAGCCAACCGATGAAATCAATCCAGTCTTCCCAACATGGAGTAGAGTTGCAGCTCCATAACCCAAAGCATAGCAGTAGTTTGAGTCGAAATTGGTGGGCAGACCGCACCTACCTTGATAGCTACATAAAGAGAGCGTATTTTAGAAGATATGGAACCAATGACATGAAAAGGATGATTTTGTTTTTGGCTTCATCGCGTCAAATAAACCTATTGATAGAAATTTCAGCTTAAAAATGGGTCAACAGGTGAAGGTCGTCCGACAATGTATTTTTTAAATCATTTTATTTAAAAGCTTGGATTGTCATTGTGTATTTTACTATCATATTTGAGAAACTAATTTCATTAAAATATTGAGATTTTTTTAGCAAATGTTTGGTTGTTGATGCTTTTTTTCCCACATATAACTTTTAACAATAACAAACTCTACGATTTACAGGATTAAAAACAATCCATAAATAGACAGACCTATAACATATAAGCTGACCAACTTTTTGGCTAACCTTGCGTGTTTCACAGAACCCGCATAGACCACTTGCCCATAAGTATTTGCTTTTGTTTCAACTACTATTTGGATCATTTCCTCCACAGTTGGATACGTCTACAGAGCCATTAGCTTTCCCCTATCTTGAATACAAAACCCACCACTGAAAATTCATTAGAAGATGAAGAGTATAAACAAACATGAAAGGATAATGAGAGAATACATACATGTGCTTTAATGGCAGCTTCATAATCCTTCGATGGAGCTCGTTACTTTTCTTTTCCTTCAAACTTACCATAGTGGATTTTTTTAAGAAAGCCAACAAAGGTAAGATTGCATTTTTAGCCTTTTAGGGCCACTGACTATGTAAACATATCTCCGTAAAAGTGAAGCTGGGTGACCCACATGAAAAAAGATCAAAATATGCTAAGGTTAAGAATGCAAGCAGATGGTATCAAAGGGTTGTTGTTGATCTGCAATTATCATTTTTTTTCCTTCATTGACGAATATAGGATAAAGATACTAAAATTACCAGTTTTATAAGATACTTTATTTGATTGTCATCACTTTTATCCTAATGTTCCAATTTTATGCTATTCGGCTAAAAACAATAGAAGTAACATGTTACCAACTTTTTTTACTCCTAACAATCTAGATACCAACTAATAGATGTAAACTATGTAAAAATCCAGCTATGAAGCATAGCCCAACAGAACCTCAATAGCTAAATTAGCAACCACCTCCATCGATTATTTCATGATTGAGAAATATGAAGCAACACTAATAACAACTAAACCCGCATAACAATATTGCTCATTTATGATTAAGGAATGAAAGATGAATTTACCTTAATGTACATGACGTATGGTGACTCTACATGACCTTTGTTGTCCAATTTAGACATTAAAGACGTGACGGCTAACTTTAAGCAATATGGATCTACGTTCAAATTATTTGAATGATTACTTTTTAAATGTGTACAGATTATGTATTTTTACATTTTCTACATTACATAAAATAACAAACTCACAGAGCATTTGCAACTTGCATAAAAAAGTACCATAAATTCACATGTAAATGACTCTTCACATGATAGATGGTTAAGCCTTCAAGTTTTGACTGATCACTTATTGCAGAGCCTTCAACTTATGAATACACACGCATCCTAAAGTGAAACTCAATATCTTTGACTGCTAAAAGATGCCGTAGAATAATTCCATACTCCAACAGGAAGCTTTGTACATCCTTTAAGGTATCCCATATATGATTGAAAAGCATTTTTTCCATGGACAGAAGGTGCGAACTCTTGTCTGTCAACTATCACATCAAACAATGGCATAATTTATTTTATGCAATACAACACACTCGATGTTGAATATAAAGTGCATTCAGATATCCTAACTTTTAAAAGCAAGATTACACATGCAAGTGGTCTATTCAAACTAAAAAAAAAGATGGAAGCAAACGATTAGCATAAAATTTTGATCAATAGCCGAAAAATAACATAATTAGTAATAGCCTAAAAATAACACAATTAGATTACGTAAATATAACACATAAATTTGCATTAGTGTAGTATCTGTGTTACCCTCTGTCTGCTGCTATATATGCAGAATTAATAAAAAGTTATAAAGCACTTTAAATAAGAAATTTGAAACCACCCATATAGAAACAGTTTAGCTAAGCAAATCCATACCTTGTGTGTCCATGATCATTCTACTATTAGCCAGTTACTTCTTCATAAACCGAAATACAACAAACATTTTTTCTCAATATTGAGAGACTGAAAAAGTGATTCCACAACTAAAAGACTTTTCTAGTTTTCCAGATTATGAGCTTAAGTTGGTAAATTAATCAATTATAAAAGCATGTGTATCTACAAAACATAGCACCTATGATTAAAGTCATTAAACAGAACAAAACCGAGTAAAGAGTCGGAAATTATCATCTAATGTTGAACAGCTTGCAAACAACTACCCCTTGAAGTTTTATATATCTTTTAATGAATTTATGTTTACGCTATTTGTTTATTAGTGAATAAAACCAAATATTTACTTCTCCAATTTTCTCAAGATCTTAAAAGAACATAAAGAACACTTTCGTAAAATTGTAACTTGACATATAATAGCCGTAAGAGTTATGAACCAAAAAAATAAGTGGATCAGTTTTGAGAATACCTTCATTTCCAATAGCCATTTCCAATCATCGCTTAAAGTCTAAATCATATAAAGCTGTAAACGATATGTGATATTCAGTTAGTCCCTTTTCTCTTCTTTCAGGCAATTCATCAAGCACTTAGTATGCATAAAATATTACAACTTACATATAACTTTTATCCATTTGTGAAGATGATGAATTTAAATTCGTGAATCGACCTATTCACAAATTTAAATACATAATTACATATTAGAATGGACACAAAAAACATAGACTGAGTTGATATAATAATTAAAAACAACAATGACTCGAAATTAGGGCTATTGGTGTATCAATACCTGATTATAGATCGCAAAAATGAGACAACCATCCTATTTGAAACCAAATGGGTAGATTTTGAAGTTCAATTGATTAATAGGGATCTGTTGTAGAACACATATGAGATTTGATTTTTTTCATCTTTTGTTTTCGGTTGTTTATCAATCGATTTCGTACGATCGTTAATAATACGTTATAGAAGGGTTTATTATTTTTTTATTTATGTTCCATGGATATGATTGTATCGATAGCTGCAAATAAATCGATGGAGACATGGATCTAATCCAGTTTATGAATTAGTCCGGTTAAAGTTTGAGGGAGAGGGTTTGAGAGGAGGAGGTTGTGTGTGTGTTTTGTTTGATGTTGGGAAAATTGCAAATGAGTGTTTCATTAGTTGTTCCGCCCAAAATTGTTGAAAGAAAATCGACGGTCATGAAAAATCAAGGGTTTACACGTGTCAATTGATTAGATTTTTTGAGAGAGAAATAGTAGGACAACCTTGTATTATATAGGAGGTAGATATATATATATGGGGATATGTTAGCTATACCTTGATGTAGGCAATTAGCTACACATCCCCTTTGTAAAAAATTTTAAAAATGTACAGTTCAGCCCCTGCAGTAAGTCGCAGGGGCTGAACTGTACATTTTTAAAAGATTTTACAAAGGGATGTGTAGCTAATTGCCTACACTTTGATGTAGGTAAGATTTCCCCTATATATATATATATATATATATATATATATATATATATATATATATATATATATATATATATATATATATATATATATATATATATA
>LBNU01033160.1:20513-41373 GCA_014162995.1 Artemisia annua
AAGATACACTACTCCTAGTAATATTTTCTTCATTCTAAGCTTTTTCTTTCATTATTAATATGAAAACATATAAGAAGACAACTGGAACTTTCTCTTCTTTCGCACCCCCACTTCCCATAGGGCCATTGGATTGGCCTTGAGTTTAATCTAGGGCTGGTTGAATTGGTTTTCTGGCGGGAAAAACTCTCAAATATGTGGCAGTTCGGAGTTTACTTGGAGGATTTAGGGATAAGGTATGTTTCTTGGATGTCTCTTGTTGAGCGGCTAGGGGGACAAAGGTGGAGGTGAAAGGTGAGGTGGAGGCATGAGGAGAGCTTGGAGTAGCAGAGCTAATCACTTAAGTGGGGGAGGGAAAGAGATGAGTCAAGGAGTTGTACTGGGGAGGGAGTGTATAAAAAAACGGGGAGTGTTGGTTTCAAGGCTGAAAGGGAGATCGAGGCCCAAGGGGGTGGAAAGGGCCTTGGGGTAATAATAGGAGGTCTAGATAATGAATGGCCTTGTAATTGTTTTGTTTTAGTTAAAGTCACAAGGAACCAAGAAGTGTAAACAAAGCATGACAAATCTCATGGACCGGATAATGAAGACCTATATCCAAAAAATATTATGTAAGACCAAAAACTTGCTATCTTTGATAACCAAAGTCAAAAAATGTGAATTTACCAAAGTTGGTCAAACCGCCAGGGATCCAAAACTGGCGCAATTCAACAAAGTTTGAGGGGCTAGAACTTGTAATGTTTTCTGAAAAATTCAACCGGAAGTATATATTTTGCTAAATTAATATTATTAAAAAGACTATGGGTTGACTTTTTCTTACAATTGACTCAGGAAGGACTAGTTTATGTCATTGATAGTATGGGAAGGAACTGTAAACTGACACAAGGAAATTGCAAACTTTTTGTAGCGTTTTTTCACAACGTTTTTAAGACCGTTTGTAGCATCTAAACACAATTAAAACCGATCTGGAATTATTTTCATTATTTTGATCATTATGAGTGTTTTGTTATGTTTGCAGTTTATATTAGCACCGAAAAAGGGCAGGGGAGAGGGGGTAGATTGAAGTGTTCCTCTTTTGAGCACTCATCAACGGCATTAGGATACACCCATGTTTTAGCGGTTTTTCACCCGTAATATAATTACATTGACTTCATTGGTCAAGTAATTCTCCCACACCTTAGCGTTGTACTCATTTTTAGTACACGATACCCCTAGTACACCCCTCAGAGCCTATCTTTTCGTTTCTAACTTTAAGCATCTTACTTAAAGGAAGAATTTGTTTACAATCCACCCAAATGTACACCCAAATCGCCTTAGCCTAACTTGTATGCACTCATCTTTAGTGCATTATCGTGACAACATTTGTTTAAACCCTTAGTTAATTGTCTTATTGATTACATGGTTGCTAAGTCGAGTCATATCCTTGTACATATTGTTTTGGGACGATTGGGACTCATGGGTAAAGTACTAATATAATGGTAATGGGGAAGAACTCAATTGTTACCCCATATGTGCGTTAATATTTTAAAGTACTCCAACTTTTTCAATTATCTTAATTCGAGTCATTAGAATAGTTAATTGTAAAGTATGTAAAAGTTCAAGTGTAAGGAGAGAACCGAGGCTCCTATGATGTATTATTTTAGATGGTAGGGTAAGAGTGTATGAAAAAAAAATCGAAAAAAAATTGGAAAAAGAAAAGTAGAAAAAACATATGGACTACCATCCCGTTTTATTTTATCTTTATTTTATGTTTTTGTTATTTTCTTTTTAGCTTAAGTCGAGTCGAGTCTTGGCTTAGCAATGCCACATTGTGCATGTATTTGATCAAGATAATTAACTCGCCACCACTAAAAATACCCTTTATTCCAACCAAACCGTGTTTATCATATCCCTACACCTAACATTATAACCCTTGAAAAGCCCTCTTTGATAGTTTATCTTAGGTGCTTACGCCTAGTGGAGGAGGTTTTTGATCCTTTCCCAAGCCTATGGTAATCTATTTGCTATGACAGGTAGTGAGTGATATTTCTTCCATTTCCATTTAGTTATATAGGTTTATAACACTTGAGAGATGAGAGTATCCAAACACTATTTGTGAGGTGCTAGTGTATGATTTCCGTGCTTGTTATGACTAGCGTTGAATAACTATTTGTTGTAATTACTTTTATATTAGTGTTAAATGAACCCTAGCTCATATTTTGATTGGGATAAAAGCGCATTTGCTTGAGGACAAGAAAATCTCAAGTGTAATGGTATTTGATGAGGCGAAAAGTGTTACGCTTTTAGGGGGTCATTTAAGCCCTAATCCATATTTATTTGATCAAATATTGCCTTAAATCGTTCCTTTAGTCATTTTAGGTACTTTGGAGAGGAATTTTGGAAAAGGAAGCATTTTGGACGTTTTTGGAGCATAAAAGTGAAGAAAACGACAAAGTCTCAAAATATGCTGGAAATTGTACATGACGGCATCATGCTTTACCAGGTGACGGCACCACTCTTTGACAACAAGGTGGATTATTTTTGCACTAGACGCCTGATGTGTTTCGAAAGCTCTATATTTATTAAACTAGTTTCACCATTTTCCTTATTACACAAAACACATGGGCAAAAGTATAACCCCCGTTTATAGCAAAGGTTTGAGGTAAGACCAGGTCGTCCTAAGAGAGGATGTTATTTCTTATTGCTAGCTATAGGCAACAAAATTAAATTCAAATGATTGTCACTTATCACTAAAACCGTTTTTGTTGGATTTAAGTTCTTTGAAATGTTTTCCCAATTTATATTAAAAGTATGTTTATTCAAGGCAAAGCACATGAGAATAATGAGAGACATCACAGAGGTTACATGGATAATGCATAAGAGTAAGACATGATGGTTGATCACGTTAACTAGTATATCTATCCTATGTAAAAGAATCTCCTTTCGGCCTTTGATTCTAGATACACCGAATGCATAAAGTTTGGTCCAAGTATGAATTATATAACGTGCATTTCCTCTAGTCAAATCGTTAGACTGTAGACTAGCCATTAAACATAACATAGTTGAGGTTATTGTTTGTTTTACTAAGCAATTCTCACAAGCATAGCAATGAATTGTTATAGACAGACATTCCATAATATAACCAACATGATTGAATCTTTCAACCTTTAGGCAATCACTATGATCAATCAAGACAAACAATGGAACACTAAACAATGTCATATCAAATGCAAGTAACATAGATTCAATATTCATGACATAATTTTCATAACAAACATGGCTTAACTGCCTTACACAAACATAAGGTTACTACTCCATATTATTCATAAAATTACGCATGTAAACAAGTATTTCTAGCATTATAACGAAATTATACCGAAAGTATTTAAGCTCAAAGTGGCTCTCCAAGTTTGGTTCCTTCGACTTAGCTAGTGGTTTTGGTGCAAACCACTACTAACTGCTTCTATAATCAAGTATCTTTTGTTGTTGTTGTGGTGTGTCTAATACTCCGAATTTGGCTCCTATTTATAGAGTAGATGCAACCCTAACTCGTCCCTGAACGTTTATGACAAGCAAGTGATCAGTATTGCCATTTAAGTTAGCTCGTTTAGTGTAGAAAGTATAACTGCTATGTGAAGTACGCCGCGCATGTTATGTAAAACCGGCGTGCTTTATCTCGCGTAACCGGAACTTATATTGTGTATAACCGGCGTACTTTATGTTTGACTCGTAGGTATATAGTTGACCAAAGATGCCCGTAAGCGGCGCTCTTCCTTCTCATAAGCAGCGTGCTTTAGTCCAAACTATGCCTTTTATGTTCACAAAGTCATCCATCTCGTGTATTCTTTGTTACTTTCATTAGACCTTTGTCCTGCAAATATATTCTTGTATTAAGTATCAAAAGTACTAGAAATGTGGCTATTTTATCCTATAATTCATATAATATCGGGGTATAAATATTTATAATACGAGACTCATCAAACTCCCCCATACTTAAACCAATGCTTGCCCTCAAGCATAAAAGAAATGTCTTTTCACAAAACTAAGTCTCGTACAAGTTTCAAAAGTATATATTTGTTGTGCATCCAAAACAACCAAGAATAACNCTTTGTTACTTTCATTAGACCTTTGTCCTGCAAATATATTCTTGTATTAAGTATCAAAAGTACTAGAAATGTGGCTATTTTATCCTATAATTCATATAATATCGGGGTATAAATATTTATAATACGAGACTCATCAAACTCCCCCATACTTAAACCAATGCTTGCCCTCAAGCATAAAAGAAATGTCTTTTCACAAAACTAAGTCTCGTACAAGTTTCAAAAGTATATATTTGTTGTGCATCCAAAACAACCAAGAATAACATGACATGCTCCTCACGAAAGTATCAAATTTTCATATTCACTCAAGCACTCATAAAAATAGTTTTGGTTTAGAATTCACGCTTATAGCTCAGTCATAACTTATAGATTAACCATATGCTTGTAAAAGAAACAAAACTACACCGACATGGTGTAAGCACCAAGTAAAAATATCAAAGAGGTCTTTTATTGGGTTTAAGGGTTATAAGGTAGGTTTTTGGAATAATGTTGCAAACACTTAAGTCGGGAAATCATACTTCTTCTTCCTTTTATACTTTTTTCTTTATTTCGTTTTCTTCTTTTCATCACTTTTCTTTTTCTCTTATTATTTTTTTTCTTTCTTTTCTCAACCACATTATAACAAACATAAAGTGTGCACTCTTCATACTCATCGTAATTGGTATACAATCATACTTCTTTTCATATTTATTCCAATTTTAATATTCCCGACTAAGCAACATATTTTTGGTTGTTTTCTTGGTGGATAAATAGAAACGAAAATTCAAGGCTCAGAAGGGTGTATCTAATGGATAATAGCACTAAAAGTGAGTGCTAAAGGGTTATATTTCGATTAGAAAACGGTTGGCTTATATATGGTGTAATTCCTAATTTTTGCCTCTTATCATATAAAAATACTTATATCACACGAATGTGATCTCACTGCGGTCTCATAATGATTTCAAATACAAGTTCTAGAATCACATAAATTATCGGCACACTCATAAACAAAAAAATCAAGCATAAAAGGTATATACTGAAAATAGGCTCGAAATCCTCACATTATATTATAGTGGTAATGGTCATAAAATGTGCAAATAATGTCATTAATCTCAGTCTTTAGTTGTAACCACAGTGTTCTTTTGCCAAAAGCGGCGCTTTTCTTTGATTTTTTTCTTAACAGTTTAAATTTTTTCATATACTAGCATAAGTTTTTTTTTCTTTATTTTTCAAGTTTTCTTCCCCCCCCCCCCCCATACTTAAATTAAGCATTGTCCCTAATGCTTTAGAATTTAAAAACAAAGTATAACGGGAAAAATAAAGGATAACAAAACTTCCCGGGTATGCTTTGTTGTTCTTCCCAAGAAATCTCCAAGTTTTTGTCCATCTTTTGGACCATGATCTCATTCCTGTGTACATACATCATGCAACAAAACAATATCTACAAAAGTTGTAATGTGCCATCCACACATTACGTTAGCATTATATATTATAGATCATACTAGTTATATTGTTCAAATTTGTTCAAGTGGCAATCATTTGCCTACGTGGTGGTGGTGGTGCAAGTGTTCGAATTGTTTTTGTGTGGGTACCAACAGAGGTACCCTGAATACAGACCATAAATTTGTTTAGAACATTTTTTTTGAAATTGTTTTTAAACATGACCAACACACTGGTCATCAACATCAACATCAGCAAACAAACATCGCCGTGCTTCCTGCCAAACCCCGGCGGTCTTCACTCCTGATCATCACCATTTGTTTACTGGTTCTATCTCCATTACCTCTGGTAAATCCTTGAGCTTTCCAGTCCCTGCATCTTTCAAGTGCCCAAAGCTCCTCATTTCAATAGGCTTACACAGCACCTGTCCTCCAAACAACTTCATATGCTCTTCATTAAACAATCCCAAGCTTTTTGCAATCCTGGTCACTAAATGTCCACAGCAAATCCTGGTGCCACCAGCAGTCACAACCCCTTCACTTAAATGCTGTGCAATTAACCAAGTTAAATTCAGGCTGGACAAATGATGATTCCTCACAAACACATATAGTATCCATAAATCCATCTCCAAAACATACTGCTCATAGTGTGCTCTGTAAAAAATTGACTTCACCAATACTTTGTGAAGTACTTGCAACAATGGGTTCCTTATCTTCCAAACTCTCTTTTTTCCATATACTCTCACATCCTCTCCACTAATTTCTTTCCAGAATGCAGCAGCATCAAAATTCCCAATTGTTCTTTCTCCTTCCAACACCAATCTCTCAAAATTAACATCTCCCATCTCTTTGTCTGAATGGATTCCTAACAACTTGCTAAACTCCAACAGTGTTACTTTTCTTTCTACTCCTCCTAATCTAAATTTCATGAACTTATCAGCTTCAATATTACCATCACACACCTCCCTTTTCACAGACAAAGAACTGAAAAATTCCAAACACCATTCCATGTAAGTTGGTTCCCTAATTTCTAAAGCTCTTTTCCACATTTCAGAAGTGACAATCCTGTGACCATATACCACCCTCATCAATAACATATCTTCTAAGAACTCATTGCAGCCCAGTTGTTTCATGATCCTCCAGCTTATAATTCTTGGTACATCTACCTCTCTTTCACTCAATCTATTTAATTTGTTGTTTAAGATCTTTCTCTCCACTCGGTCCACATTTCTTCCATACAAGATTCGGATGTTCATCAGGTTTCTTTTTGGGTGCTAATAATGCTCCCCTGGTTCTTGAGGCAACATTCGAACTTCCTTCACCATACATGTTCTATTCTCATAATCACAAACAAGAAATATTAGTTGTTAGAACATATAGCTTCATAATCATAATCATTTAAGCAAGTGTCATGCATACTTCAATCAAATTGTTCTAGAAAATCGGCGGTTTAAGAAATAAAACCGGCGGTTACATGATAAAATTTTCAAAATTATGAAAAAGTGCGGCGGTTTTAGTAGAATACCCGCGGTTTTGTCCTCAAAACCGGCGGTTTTTATGCTCTGCACAAATAATGCTCTGTTTTACTTTTAAGAATTATCCTTAAGGTGTCTAGGCATCAAAATTCTATCTCACTCAAGCTTCTAAGATCTTAAAATCATTCATAAGTTTCCAACCAAACATTTAATAACAACATATAGCAGTTTAGGCATCATAACTTCAGAATTTTATGTATTTTACTCAAAATATCTCAAATATTGATATAGCAACTTTAGAACATATATCCTACCCTTAATCTTATAAGCAAATATTGAATTTATCATATAATCTTACTAATATAGGCAATCATTAATATTAGGGCTAAGATAAATCCAATTTCTTAATGTGATCATATTTTTTCAACTAAACAAAGGGCAAACTTAATTTTCATATAAGATAACACATAATCAAACATTAAACATTCATAATTCAAGATATCATAGCAAACCCTAAGTTTTAGTTCATCAAAACCCTAAGAATTTTAAAAGATTAACACAAGTGTAAAAACTTACCCTCATTGTGTTGAAAATAATGGTTTTGATCTTGAAAATCTTTTGAAAGCACTTGAAATTTGGTAAAAACCGTCGATGTTATGTGTGTGTGTTTTTGAGTGTTTTCTTACTTTAGCGCGCAATGTCAAAATGTTCAGTTTTTCAAGTTATAAAGGCCTCCCTCGCTAAAAACTCGGTGATCTTTACTAAAAGAGCGGCGACTATTTCTGCAATTTTTCTTACAGTGTACTATGATCTTCTAGAAAATTAACAAGTAGTAATCTAACAATTAAAGCAATCATATAAACATTCACAAATGTTGTTCATTCATCTCTGAAAAGAGGCATACTTATCAAGCATAAGCTTGAGATACAACTTATTCAAAATTTTGTAAAATAACATAGAAAAGAAAAAAAATAAGATAGGAGTATTGTTTCAACTCCATTTCCTGGGTGTTGTTTTGGTGTTTCAGACAGAGAAATGCTCTGGTGACATAATGTCACCAAGCTTGTAAGAACCAGATGGTTTAGTGTCAATAATAGGTTCAGATGGTTTTGGATTCTCTTCCTTATTAGGGACAGCTTCTAGTTCTTCATTAACTTCAGCCCACAAGGTAATCTCTCCATACTGGTAGTTGATCATGCTCCCAGTGTGTTCCATGAATGTTCTACCTAGTATTACATTAGGTTCTACATCATCCTCCACAGGGTTAACATAGTATTCTAGTTCATAACTTGTTGTTTTCTCCATATAATCTCCCAAGGTCTCTCCTACTAGTTCCATAGATAGCTTTTTATCAATTTTCTTATCTCCATTCTCCAAAACTTCATACTTTAAATCAAGTTTGACCACATATTCTTGGGAAATAAAGTTTTTATCTTGGTAAAGGTCTAAAATTCCATCTGAAGCAAACATCCCCTCAATATAGCATGGTGTTACATATTTTTCTCCATCTTCCTTGCCATTTCCAATCCTATGAAGTAAGAATACCTTGGTTTTTTCATTCATCTCAGGGGCATAAGGATTCATTCTCCAAAAACTTCTCCCAAGAACATAAGTGTCTGGGTTGATAGTTAGTAAGCCTTTAGAAAACTCTATGATTCCATTTGTTTGTTCCATAAAGTTTCTCCCTAAAATCACGCTGTGCTCCCATTTACTATCACTGGGGTTAACATCAAATTCAACAAAGAAAATGTCTCTATTCATTTGCACTAGCAGCCTCTTAGCAACTTCTTTCCTACCATCCTCTTTTTCCTCAATGCTCACCTTTAGTTTTTTCATTAACCCCTTTGATATTAAGCTCCTGATGTAATCCAAATCAGCCACAACATCATTAGCATAATTGTTCTCAATAAAACATGGAGTAATAAACTTCATGTAACACCCTTCAGTTTCCATTCTAGGAAAAATAGGAACCCTTCGTTCATTTTCCTTGTTATCAGCTGTAATCTCAAAAGTAACTTCTCCCTGCCAAGTATTCTTGCTCTCCACTTGGTCTTTCTTATCACTTATAGGTCCTAAGTTTGATTTCTTCTTCATATCTATAGCATTACAGCACAACATCAAATTAAACATTAGTAGGTTAGTCAAATAAGTCATAAGTTCATAATCATATTCCAATAACTTCATATAAGTCATATATGTCAAGATATGAATTTGTTTAATAATCATTGATAAGAAACAAGATTTCTGCAGAGATTTTTGCAGAAAAGTTCGGCTTGTTTTTATAAAAGTCCGGCGGTTACGTGGTATTTTGGCCGTTACATTTAAAATTTTCCAGAAGTACGGCGAGTACGGCGAGTTTATGTAAAACATTGGCATGTTTCTGGGTTTTTTCATTCTTCCATAAGAGATATTATCATTCATTAATTCAGATACCATTTGAAAACATATTGCAATTAAATTCTCATCTATAATAGCAATCCAATATAGCATTTGCAAGCAAACAATTAAAGAGTAAAAGCAAAATATTTTTGTATTTTTGATTTTAATGTGCATTATATACTTATGCCATAATTCAGATAGTAAAAACAAAAGAAACAAAAGTCCTATGCTCTCAAAATCTGGAATAGACATTATACAAGTTTGTTTTTTTGGGGTTTTGTGAAATCAAATCCAACAACTTTTTACTGTGTCAAAAGCTCGGCGGTTTTTGTCTGAAAAACCAGCGCTCTTTACATCTTAGAAACGAAATTTTCTCAATTTTAAGTAAAAATTCTTGGTATTTAAGTAAGTTTTCTTTTTTCAAACTAACAATATGATTCAAACTAGCCTCCCCGGCAGCGGCGCCAAAAACTTTGATGTGTTTCGAAAGCTCTATATTTATTAAACTAGTTTCACCATTTTCCTTATTACACAAAACACATGGGCAAAAGTATAACCCCCGTTAATAGCAAAGGTTTGAGGTAAGACCAGGTCGTCCCAAGAGAGGATGTTGTTTCTTATTGCTAGCTATAGGTAACAAAATTAAGTTCAAATGATTGTCACTTATCACTAAAACCGTTTTTGTTGGATTTAAGTTCTTTGAAATGTTTCCCAATTTATATTAAAAGTATGTTTATTCAAGGAAAAGCACATGAGAATAATGAGAGATATCACAGAGGTTATGATGAGACGAAAAATGTTACGTTTTTAGGGGTCCGTTTGAGTCCTAATTCGTATATTATTGGATCGGATTTCACCCAAAGTCGTTTCTTTTCTCATTTTAGGTACTTTTGAGGAGAAAATCACAAAAGAAGCATTTTCGGGCGTTTTCGGAGTGAAAAAGTGCGGAAAACAACAAAATCTCAAAAGACCCTAAAGTGCACAGAAGGTGACGGCGTCACAAGCTTCAACGTGACGACGTCAGGAACAACTGAAGTGAAGAAATTGGAAGTTACTCATGACGGGCCAGAGAGTTTTTGGCCTAGTTTGGTGACAGCGTCAGGGAAGGCCGTCAGATCTGGAACAAGGCGGCGTGACGACGTCAAGAAGGCCATCACAAAACCCTAATCGTCGGCGTGATGACGTCACACCTTGGGCTGACGCCGTCAGTCCGTATTCTCTATATATATAGGACGAATTTTATTGTTTTAAAAGGAGGAACTTGGTGGAGAACTTAAGGGTTAAAACCCTAGCTTGTGTATCACAGATCTTAGAGGGTACTTTTCCCCCTCTAACTTGCATGTTTAATCTAAGATAAGTCTTCATTCAATCCATACAATATGTCTATGTGTTGTATGATTTATGTTTGTGCTTTTCTTTCCTTTAACATGCTAGGCTAAATTAACTTGTGTTTGCTTAGATCTAATGAAACCTAACTATTGATTATCATGTGATGTGTATGTTGTGATTGTGATTTGGGTGAATGTTTCATCTACGTTAGACTTAAGAAAACTGGCTAACCTCCTATACGGTAACAAGCTTGAACGTCTTAGGAAACGTGAATCGTATGTGCGTTAATCGATTTTAAGGTAGTATTTCATGCGTAGGTTGCTATCGGTGAGCTTGTGATAGGATACTTGACGTATCGTCATAGAGTGAGGTAGGAGCTTATAGAGTTAGGGAATTGAACGCACTCCCTACGACTTGTTAGGAATACACCCGTCATCCACGCAAACTCAACATACTAATTACATGGTAAAAGATAGTTAGGGAGTAATGAAATCTAAGTAAACACTACTTTCCCCACCATTGTTTTCTCAAAACTTTAATTTTAATTGCATAAGTAGATACTTGGGTTAGTTGACTAGCAACTAATTCCGCCCACTCCTTCAAAACCGAGATTTTACTGCTTTCATAAAAATATAAAAATACAAAAATAATCATCCTCCACCCTTAGACCTTAATCAGAGTAGTCTTTAACCTAACGAACACTATTCTCTGTGAGAGAACGATCAATCCCCCGGTACTTGCCACTACACTATACTACATCGGTCAGGTACACTGCCTAGTGGGGATTGTAAGCCTCTTGAGATCCCTTAAGAGGTAAAACAAAGTGCGTAAGCAGTCCCGCACGCATCAGGTTACATAGATAATGCATAAGAGTAAGACATGATGGTTGATCACGTTAACTAGTATATCTATCCTATGTGAAATAATCTCCTTTCGGCCTTTGATTCTAGATACACAAAATGCATAAAGTTTGGTCCAAGTATGAATTATATAACGTGCATTTCCTCTAGTCAAATCGTTAGACTATAGACTAGCCATTAAACATAACATAGTTGAGGTTATTGTTTGTTTTACTAAGCAGTTCTTACAAGCATAGCAGTGAGTTGTTATAGACAGACATTTCATAATATAACCAATATGATTGAATCTTTCGACCTTTAGGCAATCACTATGCTCAATCAAGACAAACAATGGAACACTAAACAATGTCATATCAAATACAAGTAACATAGATTCAATATTCATAACATAATTCTTATAACAAACATGGCTTAACTGCCTTAAACAAACATAAGGTTACTACTCCATATTATTCATAAAGTTACACATGTAAACAAGTATTACTAGCATTATAACGAAATTATACCGAAAGTATTTAAGCTCCAAGTGGCTCTCCAAGTTTGGTTCCTTCGACTTAGCTAGTGGTTTTGGTGCAAACCACTACTAACTGCTTCTATAATCAAGTATTTTTTGTTGTTGTTGTGGTGTGTCTAATACTCCGAATTTGGCTCCTATTTATAGAGTAGATGCAACCCTAACTCGTCCCTGAATGTTTATGACAAGCAAGTGATCGGTCTTGCCATTTAAGTTAGCTCTTTTAATGTAGAAAGTATAACTGCCATGTGAAGTACGCCGCGCATGTTATGTAAAACCGGCGTGCTTTATCTCGCGTAACCGGCGCTTATATTGTGTATAACCGGCGTACTTTATGTTTGACTCGTAGGTATATAGTTGACCAAAGATGCCCGTAAGCGGCGCTCTTCCTTCTCATAAGCGGCGTGCTTTAGTCCAAACTATGTCTTTTTTCTTTTATGTTCACAAAGTCATCCATCTCGTGTATTCTTCGTTACTTTCATCAGACCTTTGTCCTGCAAATATATTCTTGTATTAAGTATCAAAAGTCCTAGAAATGTGGCTATTTTATCCTATAATTCATATAATATCGGGGTATAAATATGTATAATAGGAGACTCATCAACGCCCCAGAAAGATTTTGGAGATTTAACACGTGACGGCGTCACGTGTTACTGGATGTAGGTCGTCACGTTTTAACACTAAGAGAGACGGCCCAGAGAGTTTAAAGGGGGACGGCGTCAGAGTTGGATCTGAGCAATTCGAGGAGTGTTTTGGCGACGAGGTGTGCAACTTTTGGGAAGATATCCTAGCTCGTTTTTCTACTGTATTTTTGAGGGTTTTTCACCCTTGAAACTTGGATGCTTAATTAAAGATAAGTCCTTTTCCAAATCATTCAGTATGTCTATTTGTTGTTTGATTATATCTTATGCTTGTCTTTCAATTAACATGCTAGGCTAGGTCTTTGTTCTGTTTGCTTGGATCTAATGAAACCTAGCTATTGATTATATGTTGTTGGTTTGTTTGTGATTATTGTGGGTGGGTGAAGTCGATGTTAGGCTTAAGAAAACTGGCTAACCTCCTATANGGGTTTTTCACCCTTGAAACTTGGATGCTTAATTAAAGATAAGTCCTTTTCCAAATCATTCAGTATGTCTATTTGTTGTTTGATTATATCTTATGCTTGTCTTTCAATTAACATGCTAGGCTAGGTCTTTGTTCTGTTTGCTTGGATCTAATGAAACCTAGCTATTGATTATATGTTGTTGGTTTGTTTGTGATTATTGTGGGTGGGTGAAGTCGATGTTAGGCTTAAGAAAACTGGCTAACCTCCTATACGGTAACTTGCTTGAACGTCTTAAGAAACATGAATCGGATGTGTACTACGATTATTTGGTTGTATTTAATGCATGGGCGAATTCTAATGATCCCATGTTAGGAGCTTTTAGTCGGCTCGACATAGGAGTGAAGTAGGAGCTTATAGAGTTAGGGAAGATCGTACACGGCCCTACGAATGGTTTAAAGGAATACAACCCGTGATCCACACAATTACAACAAACCAATTAACATGTAAAAGATAGCTAGGGAGTAAGGAAATCTAAGTAAACACATTTTTCTCTCATATAAGTTTCAGAACCACTTTAATTTTCTAGTTATTTTATTTTATTTGCAAAAGTAGTTATTTGGGTTAGTTGACTAGCAACTAATTCCGCCCAGTCTTTCAAAAACCGAGATTTTTACCTGCTTTCATAAAATATAAAAATACAAAAAAGAATCATCCCTCAACCCTTAGACCTAATTAGAGTAGCTTTTCAAGCCTAACGACACTATTCCCCGAGAGAACGATCAATCCCCCAGTACTTGCCACTTCACTATACTACATCGGTCAGGTACACTGCCTGGTGGGGGTTATAAGCTTCTCAAATTCCCTTGAGAGGTAAAACCTAAGTGCAAAGGTTGCAAAACCCACGCATCATAGGCATGAGGGAGAGTAGTGCGAGAACATCTTAGACAAGCGGCTAAGTCTATCTACTTTCTTTCTTTTTGAAGTCATCATTTCGTCAGTTCACTCCTTGACTAAACATACAAGAGATAACTCTAAACAAGAGCAAGCATGAGCTTAAAGGCTAATTAATCCAAACGACAGAAAACCCTTGGGTGAATGGAAAACAAGCCTTAAATAACAGATTAAACCGATTAGCTTATCTTAGAGGGTGTTCGGGTAATCAAGAGCTTAAATGCATCCAAATCTGTAGCTTAACATAATTACCACCCAAACGCCCCTTGCTTATGTGCATATTTTTAACACAGTGGAATTATATTATTTATTTGCTTATTTTAGTATAAATAGTAGTAATTAATAAAAACTTGACAATAAGCAAGTATATTGGCAGTTTAAAATCAAAGGGTGTTTGGGATGTCTTATTTTTTCTGGTATGCTTCTGCTTAAAACATCTACTTATCAGAAACAACATATTACCTAAAACTAAACATTGCAGAATTGCTTCTCCAAACTACTATAATGATAAGCAATATCCAAACTAAGCATTGCAGAAACAACTAAGTAATCCCAAAAACCCCTTTAGAAGTTGCCAGGTGCATCGGATAACAACAACAACACCCGGGCCCTTCAATACACAACATAGAAACATTCGCAACAAAATGTAATATTAACTGTAATAGTCACGATAGTCCCTTAAGTAATTTTATAGCTTGAATAATACGTGGTATAATCAAATACATAACTATTAATATAGGTTGTCAAGGGTTCAAACAAGTGGTAAGGTCTTTGGCTTTCAAATAAAAGGTCAAAGTTTCAAACTTCGCTAGATGTGTACATTTGTGGGTGGTCAGGGAAGGGCCAAAAACAGTCCCGGGATTAACCTGGTGAGACAACGTATATCAGAGTCAAAAAGCTCGAGCTCCTCGGGGTAACCTGAACATGATCCGTTTTGTGTTTTATAAGATGGTTCTAGCTACCTCACTTTAAGAAACCCATAGAACTAATTAACTTAAGTTTGAACTCATTTAATTTTCTTTTTTCATTCAGACAATAACACAAACACTTGGTGCTCATGAAATCCATACAATTAAATTCAGCAATCAGCACTGTTAATACAAATATCGTCTAAAAACATTATTTATATTTTACGATCTTTACTTTGTTTTGTTAACGACAAAAGGTAAAGTTTATTTTTAAGCAACAAGTAAATATAGATTAAAAGTCTTTCAAGATTAACATCACTCAAACCTTATTTACATGTTTTCATAAAGTGAAGACAAACTATAGAATGGTTAAGCATACATTTAAAATACATACATGTTAAGGTATACTTCATATGTTAAAGTATAATTAGTAAGTTTTTGTGATTAGTAAATAGTTAGTAATCAAACATTTTGAGTAAAACATTTACTTACTAAACATCTTTTATTAACATTTGTAAGCTACATAATATATACATTCTACAAAGTTTATTTTATTTCTTAATATGGAATAGTGAAACTAGTTTACATCATCACTTGCATCACACAAGTCTTGTCAAGGAAACATTTGTGTAAGAGACATGTTTTGTTTTGTTGTGATTCATACTCAAAGATCTCAAAGTTGACTTTGTGAGATCTTGAGAATATTGAGTTAGATTGTGAAATATTTTATGCAGGAATCTGTCAGACTTGCTGGCGGAACCCTCGGGCATAACGGACGGAACCAAAGGATTGGTTCCGCCGTATCCGTGGGTTGATCTGTTTGCTTGCCTATAAATAGCAACCCACTCTTTTAGTTTTTGTTATCACTTACAATCATAAAATATTTCATATACATTTATTCTATCATCTAACTCAGTTCCATTTACATATTTGTGAACTTCTTTTGTAGCAAGAAGATCATAAGTTCATCTGAAAAGTAGCAAGCTTCAACACAACGTTGCAAGACTTGTTATCTTAGCATTGTGTAAACTTGTGTAGCATATACACCATTTGATTGTATCTATTTGTAGTGATCGGTTAGTATTTTAGTCCTTAAAATACATAGTGTGGTGGGAGTTGTTGTACCCTTGTAAAAGAACTACCGAGAGTGATTGTATCCTTGTAAAAGAACTCGACATCTAGCTTAGTGTCGGTAATAGGTGTAAGCGACGTGTAAGGTTTTCTCCGTCGGTTAAAGGAGCTTGTTGACTAGTGCAAGAAACTCTCGAGTTGGATACTCGGAGCGTGGAGTAGGGCAAGGAAAAAGAGTCCTTGTAGCCGAACCACGATAAATACTCGTGTTGTGGTTTGATCGTTTCTTACTTTTACTCTTGCATATTATTTATTGCTTACTTGTTTAATTATCAATTACACGCAAAAGTTTTAAAAGAAAATCAATTAAAAACCGGTAAACTATTCAACCCCCCTTCTAGTTTTCCACAATTGGCATCAAGAGCTACGTTACTCAAGTTTTTAATATATTGTATTTTAAAACTTGGAACGATAAATGGATTTTGAAAACTTTAAAGAAGGGCAATCTATGCAAAGACCACTATTATTTGAACCAAATGGTTTCATATATTGGAAAAACCGCTTTGAAACTTATGTAAAATCAAAAGATATAGATCTATGGTATATTATTATTGAGGGTGATCACAAGGCTACTTTTAAGGATATTGGAAGTGGTCGGAATGAGGATAGTTCTCTTACTAAACATAATGATGACCAAAAGAAACTAATTGCTAAAAACAATGAAGCTAAAATGATGCTTTATAATGCTTTACCAAAGAAAGAATATGAAAGAGTCTTTATGTGCAAAACCGCTAAACAAATTTGGCAATCACTAATAATTACTCATCAAGGAAACTCACAAGTTAAGGACAATAAAATTGATCTCCTTGTCCAACAATATGAACAATTTTCTATTCCTGAATATGAGACTATTGATAGTGCATTTGCTAGATTTAACACTATTATTACTTCACTTAAAGCACTTGATGAATCTTTTTTTAGCAAGAATTTTGTCAGGAAATTTCTTAGAGCACTCCGTCCAAAGTGGAGAGCAAAGGTGACGGCTATTGAAGAACCTAAAGATCTTTCAAGCATGTCACTTGACGAGCTAATTGGAAACCTCAAAGTTCATGAAATGGTAATGGAAAAAGATTCGGAGATAGTCAAATGCAAGAAAGAAAGGATTAAGTCCATTGCCTTGAAAGCTAGAGTTGAATCAAGTGAAGACGAGGAATCAAGTTCGGATAGTGAAGATGAAGAATATGCTATGGCTGTTAGAGACTTTAAGAAGTTCTTTCGAAGAAGAGGAAAGTTTGTAAGGCAACCTAAAGATGAAAATAAATTTTCACGAAAAAGTCATGATGACAAGAAAGTCAAAAATGAAAGAAAGTGTTTTAGATTCAGAGATACAAATCATTTAATAGGAGAATGTCCAAAACCACCCAAAAACAAAACTCAAAGTGCTTTTGTAAGTAGTGCTTGGAGTGATAGTGAGAATGACGATGAGGAGCCAAAAAATGACGAGGTAGCTCTTATGGCTCAAGACTCAAATGAGGTACATTCCGATTCATCTTTCTCTTCTATTGATGATGACACTTTACAACAACAATACAACAAACTTTGTGAGTTAAGTTTGAAAATCATAAACAAAAACAAATTTTTGAAAACTAAAAAGGAATTTTTAGAGAATGAAGTTTATGAATTAAAAGAAAAAGCTAAACATTTAGAAAAGAGTAAAAACATTGACACAACATGCAAATCATGTCAAGAGTTTAAACTTGAAATCGAGAAGCTTAAGATCACACAAGAAAATCTTATTAAACAAAACTCAAAATTTAAGAAGTTTGATAAAAGTATTAGTTGTGCGGATGAAATAATGAAACTCCAAAAATCACCCTTTGATAAAACGGGGCTAGGATTTATGAAGTCAGGGTCAATAAGTAGTTTAAAGAAACAAGACTGATGAGACGAAAAGTGTTACGCTTTTAGGGGGTCATTTAAGCCCTAATTCGTACAAATGTGATCAAATATTGCCCTAAATGGTTCCTTTTGTCATTTTAGGTACTTTTGAGAGGAATTCTGGAAAACATGCATTTTTGGACGTTTTTGGAGCATAAAAGTGAAGAAAACGACAAAGTCTCAAAAGATGAAGATTTACAACCTGACGGCGTCAGAAGTCACAAGGTGACGCCGTCAGAAAGCCTTGACAAAAGAGTGGAATCCAATTTTCAAATGACGGGCCAGAGGAAATTTTGGAATTAACACCTGACGCCGTCAGGTGTTAGGAAAAGTAGGCCGTCAGGTTATAAACTAAAGAGTGACAGCCTAGAAGGTTTTATAAGGTGACGGCGTCAGAAGTGGATCTAGGCCATCCGAGAAACCTAATGGCGGCGAGCTGACGGCGTCAGCCCTTATAACCTGACAGCCGTCAGAGTGTAAAATCTATATATAGTTTTCTAATTTTCATTCATTAGTGTGGAACTTTGTGGAGAACTTTTAGGGCAAACCCTAAAGACGAATTTGCGGTACTTTTTAGGGTTTCCAACCCTTGGAACCCTCATGCTTAATTAAAGATAATTCTTCACTTTAATTCAATCAATATGTCTATGTGTTGGTTGATTATCTTTTTTACTTGTCTTTCAATTAACATGAGTAGCTAAATTCTCTAGTGTTTGCTTAGATCTAATGAAACCTAACTATTAATTATTGGTTAATTGGTGTGTGTTGTTGTTTATTGGGATGATTGTTCCATCAATGTTAGGCTCAAGAAAACTGGCCAACCTCCTTTATGGTAACGTGCTTGAACGTCTTGGGAAACATGTAGCCAAGGCATACTAGGCTATTAAGGTAGTATTTAACGCATGAGCCACTGTTTACAATCCCTATGGTTGTGTTGTGCATGGCATAGGAGGAGATAAGAGCTCATAGAATTGGAGAGATATGTATGCCACTCCATGAGTTATTAGGAATACACCCTTCATCCACACAAGTAACGTACATATCAATTAACCGGTAAAAGATAGTTAGGGAGTAATGAAATCTAAGTAAACACAATTTTCTCCATATTGTTTTCACAACCACAATAGTTTAGATATTTATTTTATTTTAATTTGCATAAGTAGTAAACTTGGGTTAGTTGACTAGCAACTAATTCCGCCCTTCCTCTAAAAACCGAGATTTTACTTGCTTTCTAAAAAATATAAAAATACAAAAAGAATCTTCCTTCCACCTTTAGACCTATTAGAGTAGCTTTTCTATCCTAACGAACACTATTCCCTGTGAGAGAACGATCAATCCCCCGTACTTACCACTATCCTATACTACATCGGTCAGGTACACTGCCTGGTGGGGTTGTAAGCCTCTTGAGATCCCTCGAGAGGTAAAACCTGTTGTAAGGTCACAAAACCACGCATCAAGTTTTTGGCGCCGCTGCCGGGGAATAGTTATTGTTTAGGTAGAATTTTTATTTCTTTAGGTCTACTCACTAGATTCCTTTCTAGTGAGATTTTTATTTTATTTTTCTAGGATTTCTTTAGTCTATCTTTTTCTTCGTGTTTTTGTTCGTAATCTTTACCATCCACCATCATGGTAAACGAAGATCCCTCCACCCTTAGGATCACTAGAAGCCGCAGCTCACTAAGAGACCTTGTCTCACCCTACGCAGAACCTGACAGGGAAATACGGAGGATAAGACGACTCTTTACATCACCCGAACCATCCGGCATTGCCATTGCCTTCGATGATCCCCTCTCTGAGGAAGAATCAAACCCTCATTCGACACCCCCTAGTCCTCATTCTACTCAGGATGAGGAGGTTCCCGAGAATCTTGTTCCTAAAACCCTCAATGACTACTCATCCCCCACGCCTCGTGGTTTCTCCAATGCGATTGTTTTTCCAAATGAACACACGGACAAGGTCTTGCGTGCAACGGATATTTGGCTCGTCCAAAATGTATGCAAATTTCACGGATCGAAAACTGAAGATCCAATCCAACACATCAAGGACTTCCTGAAAATAGTACACTGTTAGGTCACCATATTAGTAAACACAAGTAATCTTATAAGAGAAATGAGATGAGAATTAGACTTGGTTGATTAATAACAATATGAAAGATGAAAGAGCAAGAGTTTTCTTTAGATATGAAATTAACCANAGACGACTCTTTACATCACCCGAACCATCCGGCATTGCCATTGCCTTCGATGATCCCCTCTCTGAGGAAGAATCCAACCCTCATTCGACACCCCCTAGTCCTCATTCTACTCAGGATGAGGAGGTTCCCGAGAATCTTGTTCCTAAAACCCTGAAAGACTACTCATCCCCCACGCTTCGTGGTTTCTCCAATGCGATTGTTTTTCCAAATGAACGCACGGATGAGGTCTTGCGTGCAACGGATATTTGGCTCGTCCAAAATGTATGCAAATTTCACGGATTGAAAACTGAAGATCCAATCCAACACATCAAGGACTTCCTGAAAATAGTAGAGATCCTCCATACGGACGGAGCCACTAGAGATACCTCCCGATTACGATTCTTCCCTTTCACCCTTTATGAAAAGGCCAAGGATTGGTATAACAAACTTCCTTCCGAGTCCATCTTCACATGGGAATAACTTATCTCGAAATTCTACGAGAAATTCTTCCCCATAGGGAGAACCTCCACGTTGAGAGATGGAATCCTCCGTTTCCAAGTCGACCCAGCCGAGCATATCTACGAGTCTTGGATTAGATTCAAGGACCTAATTAGGCGAGTCCCCCATCATGGCATTGAACTCTGGTTCCTTGTCCAAATCTTCTACGACAGTGTCTCTAAGAACGACCAGAGGGGAATCAATAACTCACCAAAAGGTAGGATA
>LBNU01033163.1:14332-24686 GCA_014162995.1 Artemisia annua
GAGAAAATACAAAGAAAATATATATATATATATATATATATATATATATATATATATATATATATATATATATATATATATATATATATATATATATATATATATATATAAAGTTGAAGAAGAAAGAAAGAAGCAGAAGCAGCAATGAATATGGAGTATGGTTTAGAGTTCCATGGGGAACATTAGGTTGTGTTTGGTTACTTATTCTCAGTTGTCTCCTGGCTTGGATGACAAGTAAGCTTATTGAGCTTAATTTTCCTATAATATTAGTTGTTTGATAATTACTGTTATTTGTTACTTAATCCTGCTTGTCTAAGTTTATTTAAGTTTATTATAACCTAAATAGTCAAGCTTAGTTGTTAATTTGGCCATTTGCTTTGATAATCACAAAATTCAGTTTCATAAGGGGTGTTTGGCTCAAAGTGATTTTATGGCTTCAAGCTTGTTTGGGTCATTACAAGCAGTCTAGACAAGTTTCTTCATGTTCAGATAGGTCTATAATATCACAAAATTCAGAGGTTTTTAATAAAAAAGTCAAGTTAGCCTTAATCCTTAGTCTTTGGCTTAACTGTTGGAATTTGGCTAGCATCATCCTCATTTTAGCTATAAGAGTTGTTAGGTTAGCCCAATCTAGTCTTAGTATAATCATTTACATCATTTTTAGTGAATTAGGATCAGTCTAATCTCAATATAGTCAACTTGTGTCAAATTTCAAAAAGTCAACCTTGCATACACCAAAGATGGGACAGAATTCAACCCCTTTTCTAGGATTCAATATTGAATGAAAACTCAAAGTTCTTGTTGTTTTGTAAACCTCACCAGCTTGTTGGTTCATTTCAAAAAGAAAATTTGGATTTGGAGGTGGTTTGCTCATTTAGATTTGAGGTGGAAGTTGGATGTTTGACTGAATGATCCCCTGCATCTCAGTTTTTGCCAAAACTCAAGTGGCCCTAGATTGCTTATTTGTAGGAATTATTCTTGGTTGTTTGTTGTTTTAGGTAGCCCCTTTGGTAGGCTTATTAGAACTGCTTTTAGTTTCCCCATAGCTGCTTATTAAGAGCTTATTTATAAGCCTTCTTTTAGCCCTTTTTTACTGCTGCTGCTGTTGTTAAGCTCAGTGTATGCTGAGGTTTTGATTTTGCATGTTATTGTTGTTATCATTGGTATTTGTTACTGTAATTGTTGTTGTTTATTATGTTTGTATAAGCTTTTGTAAGCTTATTGCTTATTCAAGCTTATTTGTGTTCTTATTGTTGTCTGCTGCTGCTGCTGCATGTTTGTTCTTGATCATGAACTTAGCTTGTTGTTGTTTGTATTAAGTTAATCTTTTTTGATCTTGTATTATTGTGTTGCTTGTTGTTGTTATTGCTGTTTGTTTGAGCTGATAAGCTTTGGTGAGCTTATTGGCTTATTAAAGCTTTTTATAGCTTTTGCTTGGCTGCTTGTTGTATTCTTGTTATTGTTGTTGCATGTTCTTGATGTTCTTCTTGTTGTGATTCTTGTTGATGTTATTGCATTTTGTTCTTGTTGCTATTGTTGTTGTGTTTGTTTGAGTGGCTGAGTTTGTCTTTGGCTCATTTGAGCTTATTTGAAATATTTCTTGAACAAAATTTGAAAACAAAACCAAAATTTGATCTTCAATTCTGATTTAGTTAAGTTTTGTGATTGTTGACATCTGATTTCAAAAAGAAAAGTGAGTCTGTGTTTGTGTTTGTGTTGGTCAAAAGCCAAGAAAGAAAGAAAACAAAAAAAGAAAAAAAAAATAGTTTGAGAAAAAAAAGCAAGGCCTGGGATTCGAACCCCAGACCTCCCCTTCATAACAGACACAACCACACCACACTAAACCAACCCGCCCTTGGGACTTTTTCAGTTATACTTTGCAAAGTTTAATATTTAACTAGTTCTTATTTGTTTTGCTTATTAAACCCTTTCAGCCTTATTTGCTTATTTATTCTGCTTATTTGCACTGTGCCACCAACTTTTTATATTTTTCATAGATTAGTTGTAACTTGTAGTATTTGCTAAAATAGTTTTAGATTTATTAGGTTAGTTTTAGTATTTACTTTGAATTAATTAGTTTAAAATTGTTTTTAAATCATAATAATTAGAATTTTTATCAAATTTTTAATTTTCTTTTTTCTAAAATTTTCTTTTGTCTTTTAGTGCATTAGAAAATTGCTTTTATGCCCATAGGACTTGCGTAGCTTAAATTTAACGTTTTTATTTGTACGTTGACGTTTATCTTAAATAAACGTCACGTTTATTTGTTTACTTGTGATTTAGGATTCCCGACACCTATTTTTGATTCCCGTAGTGTTTTAGGATCTCCCTAGTTTGCCAATTGCCTTTTGTTTCCCCTTAGGTTATTTTATTTTTATTCTCATTCGTTAATTTTCAATTTTCGTTAATTTAACGTACAAACAAAACCAAACAATCTTTCACAACCAAACATACAAGATTTTAATCTCGGTCTTTTCTCGAAGCTTTCCATTCACACCTCGTTGGGGTACGACCCGGGAAATCACTTTCTCGGTCTTAAAAATATCACATTGCACGAGTTTACGAGGTAATCCTTTTCACGAAGGGTTTACTTGTATTTCTCCACGTCTTGTTGTCCTCACGATAACATTGACCTCACTTTGTTGGTATTTTTGATATATCATTTTGACACAAAAACACAACGAATCAATCACCAACAAGGAACCCAGATGAATCCACAGATGCAGAAAAGAACCAGATTCCCAAAAAGTCATCCAAGAAGAAGATGAATGAAATTGGAACATCAAGCACAGTTCCCAATCCGGCCATGTCACCTGAATCTTCAAAAGACTCCAATCCTTGGATTCCTCTCCAACCACCTGCAAGAGAGCTCATATCACCCTTCCTGTGTACTTCCTCAGATGAGGATGAACCCCAAGATCAAGCTCCTTCCACTCCAACAGGATCAGCAGAGAATTCTTCCAAACCTCCAAATTGGGGTTTTGATTCAGACCTCTCTAATGATGATGGGAAGGGAAAAGGAAAGGTGGAGTAGTGTCAGGGTTAGAGTCATGTTTCAATGTTGTCAGGGTCTGTAGAATCACCATCTTTTGTAATAATCTTTTGATGATAAATGAATTTACTTTCCCCTTTAACAATCACTTCGATGTGTGTTATGTGAGTACACTGGAGTAATTTTCTTTTACTGACAAGTTAATGCTACGGATGCACTTCCAAAACATTAGCAGAAATGTTATCAGCAGCAATATTATCAGTAGAAACAGTAACTTTAGCAGAATCAGCTTAGCTGCAAAACAAACACATAGACCAAAATACACAAACCAATCTAATCAAAATAATTGTTAGTGTATACAATAAGTAACCTGCAAAACAAAGTTAGTAAATATACAACATACATTTTCTACAAATCCTCCCCAGAGGCATATGCCTCCCCTTAGGCCTATGCCTCCCCTCAAACATAGCAGTCAAGGGTTAACCATCCCAATATGGACCACTAAGTGATTAAACCTAGGTCCATCAAACGCCTTTGTTAAAAGATCAGCCACATTATCATCTGTATGGATTTTAAGCACCTGAATTAAGTGTTTCTCATTTGCATCCCTAATGAAATGGTGCCTAATTTCAATGTGCTTAGTTCTATTATGATATACTGGATTCTTAACAATGCAGATGGTACTTTGGTTATCAATAAAGATTTTGGTGTTCATGAAATTGAACCCATAATCAAGTAGTTGATTTTGTATCAAAAGAACCTGGCCACAGCAGTTAGCAGTAGCAACATACTCTGCTTCAGTAGAAGAATTGGCCACAATAGTTTGCTTCTTGCACTGCCAAGATATCAACCTTCTTCCAAGGAATTAGCAACCTCCAGTAGTGGATTTTCTATCCAAATTAGCACCTTCATAATCACTGTCACTGTAGGCTTCCAGTACAAAAGGAGACTCTCTTGGGTACCAAAGACCAAGTTTGGGCTGGCCTTTAAGATACTTAAAGATCTTCTTCACTGCATTGAGATGGGAAGTCAAAGGTGTGACTTGGTGCCTAGAACAAGCACTCACAGCAAATGTAATGTCTGGCCTTGAAGCTGTCAGATACATAAGTGACCCAATCATAGACCTGTACATGTGAACATTGACAGGAAGATCTGCTACAAGGTTATTCTTAGCTTTGGGGGTTTCATATGGGGTAGTTGCAGTCCTAACATTCTCCATATCAAACTTCTGAAGAATGTCCTTCACATACTTCTCTTGATGGATGAAGATACCATCAGACTTTTGCTGCACTTGTAGACCCAAAAAGAAAGTCATCTCTCCCATAGCATTCATCTGAAATTCACTCTTCATCAAGTCCTCAAATGCTCTGCACCAGGCTTCCTTAGTTGATCTAAAGATGATGTCATCCACATATACTTGCACAAGAATGATATCCCTTGAATTCTTCTTGATAAAGAGAGTCTTATCAATGGCTCCTCTTCTGTAACCATGTTTCAGCAGGAATGTAGATAGCCTAGCATACCAGGCTCTTGGTGCTTGATGAAGTCCATAGAGTGCTTTCACAACTTTTTACACATGGTTAGGATGCTCTGGGTCTTCAAAACCTTTAGGTTGAGTAACATATACTTCTTCTTCAATCTCCCCATATAGAAAGGCACCCTTCACATCCATCTAATAGACCACAAACCCCGTATAAGAAGCAAAGCCCAAATATATTCTAATGGCCTCAACCCTAGCCACTGGTGCAAATACCTCATCATAATCAATCCCCTCTTCTTGTCTAAAACCTTGAGCTACTATTCTAGCCTTATTTTTAACCACAATGCCCCTAGCATCCCGTTTATTCTTCAAGATCCACTTTGTCCCAATTGCAAACTTTCCATCAGGTAGTGGTACAAGAATCCAAACCTCCTGATTCTTGAATTGTTGCATTTCCTCTTGCATAGCTTCTACCCAACTAGCAATGGAAAGTATTTGTGCTACACTTGTTGGTTCAACCTGTGATAAGAAACAAGCAAACATACAATGTTGTTGATCTGTGTGGTTGTCTCTTTGTTGAGCCATGACATAAGTAACAAAAGCATATTCTCCAAATTGTGTTTTCTTCACTGAACTCCTTGTTTGAACTGTGGCATTGGGATTTCCAAGGATGTTCTCTTGAGGATGTATAGTGTAGATTCTTTTGGTAGGGATGGGATTAACATCAACAGATGGTTGGAGATTGTTCAGTGTAGGATCAAAATCATCATCATAAGAAGAGGTACTGAAAATGCCAGTAGCTTGTTGATGATTACCAAGATCAGTGGGGGATGAAAATCTACGAAAAAGGTCTTCAAAGCGCTGGGATGGACTGACAGTAGTGGGAAAAGGATCAGCAGAAGTGGATGGTCCAGCAGGAACATCATCAGCAGTATTCGGATCAGCAGGAACATGAGGTACTTTGTCAGCAAAAACAGGACTACTGTCAGCCGATTCTATGTTTCTGCGGACATCATTAGCAGATTGCCTCAAGAGTGCTTCAGTATCTTTAGCAAACTCAAAACCAAGTGCATCTGCAGCTTCTTTGGCTGCATGTTCTTGCTGCTGAAGTCTAGCTAATGCCTCTGCATAACTTGAATCTATGCCATCCACATCAGAAGCATGTATCTCATTTGAACCTGAAACATGAGGAGAGGGAAAAGAAGGAACAACAATAGTTGCTTCCTCTAACTCAGAGTCAGAGTCAGAGTCAGCATCCATGGCTCCTTGATTGTTAGTGGGAGACTCATTTGTACCTGCAGATTGGTTAGAAACATATCTAGTATAACCCAAAGAATCAGTCAAATAATCTAGGTCAAAGTACCAGGCATGACCCTGACCTTGAACATTAGGCTTTTCTTCTAGGTACCTCAGGTTAAGAGTTTCCTCAATCTTTCTAGCAGTCATATTATACACCCTATAGGCCTTACTATGAGCTGAATAACCCACAATATATCCCTCATCTGCTTTCTCATCAAATTTGCCTAATTGATCACTAGTGTTCAAAATGGTCACATGACAACCAAAAGGTCTAAAGTGTGTAATACTGGGAACTTTACCAGTGAGAAGTTCATAAGGTGTCTTGTTATGAGGTCTAGTGATTGATACCCTATTCAGAACATAACAAGCAGTGCTTACTGCTTCAGTCCAGAACATAGTGGGTAATTTAGAGTCTGCAAGCATAGTTCTTGCTGCCTCTATCAAGGTTCTATTCTTTCTCTCAGCAACCCCATTTTGTTGTGGGGTTCTTGGATTGCTATAGTCCCTTTTTATCCCTTTAGACCCACAAAGTTCAATTAACAAGGCATTTTTAAACTCTGTCCCATTATCACACCTAATACATTTAACCTTTTTATTTAGCTGGTTTTCAACAAGGGTTATAAATTCTTTTAGAGTTGGAAAAGTTTCATCTTTAGTTCTCAAAAAGAATACCCAACAAAACCTGCTATAGTCATCAGTGATTACCAATGAGAAGGACTTGTGATCAATACTGCGGATTTGAGTTGGACCAAAAAGATCCATATGCAGCAGCTGAAGAGGTTCTGAAATGGTGCTCACAGCTTTGATGGATTTGTATGAGGCTTTGTGTTGCTTCCCTTTGTTACATGCAACACAGTTGTGTTCATTGGTGAAGATTTTGGAAGGAAGTCCATCAACTAGACCAAGTTTGGAAAGCTTGTTGATGGTCTTGAAGTTTACATGAGCCATCCTTCTATGCCACTTTGTAGATTCATCTAGAGATGCTTTAGCCACCAAACATGTTAGATCACCTGCAGGTTGGACATCATACAAGTTGAATGTGTATAAGTTGTGGCTCCTTGGAACTCTCAGCAGAATGTTTGTATCTGCTGGAAGTTGAAAGTCTTTAGACAGCACAAGACATTCATCTTCAGAGAAGAAGACTTTGTTCTTGGTGTCACAAATTTGTGAGACTGAGAACAAATTGAAGTTTTGCAGTTCCTTCACAAAGTACACATTCTGAAAGTCCAACTTGGGTGTTCTGATGGTTCCTTTCCCAGTGATTCTACCTTCACCTCCACCAAAAGTTACAGAGCCACCATGTTGAATTGGCACAAAATCATGTATTATGTCTTTATTCCCTGACATGCTTCTAGAACAACCACTATCCACTATGCCTACTGCTTTACTTTTAAGAGGATGTTCCTACAACAACAACAAAAATAATATACAAAAATTAGTACACTTTGGAGACTCAAGTCATCACTGACTTGAGTCTGCCTTGTGGATCATAAGTGTTAGGCCATGGAGATATATAAGATCCACCATTGTTCTTGGGTCTGTTTTGAAAATTTGGTCCCATATAGTTCCAAGAACAACCTGCTGAGGGCTTAACAGCAGAATCCCATGGTGTCCCCCACCCCATATACATTGGGTGATAATAACTAGGCCAAAAACCATTCGTAAAATAAGAATTATTAGGTCTATAGAATGGTCTAGCAACTTGTCTTTTCCTACTGGGTGGAAAAGGTCTTCCAGCAGAAACAGGTCTATCCGCAGGAACTGACTTATCAGCAGAAACTGATTTATCAGTAGGATTGGATCTGCTGGTTTGGGAAGTTGCTTGTGGAACATAAGGGGGTATATTAGTAAAATTTTTCCACTTTGGTCTAGGTCTTGTCTGTTTGGCATACACACCCATTCTCTGCTCATGAAAATTACAATCCTTAATCAAATGAAATTTACTTCCACACACAAAACATTTCTTCTTTTTAGAAGATTTATTCAAAATAGAAGATGTTCCAAAACAAGCAGAAGTATTCAAACCACAAACTTTATCAGAATTGTTTTGCACAAAATTAAAAACATTGTCTTGCATAGAATTAAATGTCAAGTCTTCAAGTGAAGTTGTGTCAGAACTTGGTTCATCAGCAGCAATTCTAATAGACTTGGGTGTATGCTTGGGTGGGGTCTTGGGAAGGTCAGACTTTTCACTTGAATCACAGCTGGTATAAATGGTAGACCCTTGGTCTGAGGACTTGTCACTGTTAGAAAAAGAGACAAAGTCATTAGTGTTACAAGTAGGGTCTTGCAAGTCATTGGACTTTTTGCCATATAGATGGTGTGATCCATCAAAGTCTGAGGTCTTAGTGGTAGGTCCATTGACAGCATGTAAATCTCCTTCTTTTACATAATTTGCTAACCCTGCTGGTGTAGAGTTCTTTATATCATTGATTGCCTCTACACCAACATACTTCTGAAAACCTAATCCTATCTCAGATTTTACAGATTGACTACTATAGAGTAATTCAGCTAACTTACCACCTGAAATTAGCCATTTATTATGCCTATCCACCTCATTATCTAGCTTCTCTTGTAATTCTTGTTTTTCTAAATCTACCCTAGCTTTTTCTTTTTCAGAATATTTTAACTCATTTAAAGCATTAGTTAAATCTCTTTCCAACACTCTTATGTTTTCTTCATAAGCAATGTGATTCTTTTGAAACCATAATTTATGTTGCTCTAAGGTTTTTAAAGCATCTTTGTGAGCTTGAAGAGCTACAAAGCATTCATTGTACTTAGGTTTCATGTCATCATAAGCTTCCTTAAGATCATTATATTTATCATTACAACCAAAAACACAGTTATGTACCTGAGAGATGCCCATAAAGGTAAACTGATCATGCTCATCCTGTGTGTCACACCAAGCCAGCATGCCACTCTGCTCAGTATCATGACTCTTCTCATCATCACTTTCAGGCTCATGTATCTTCCAGTTCACATGCTCATCCAGAGATATCATTGCTTTAGCTTCGCCAGCTCCAACCTGTTTCTGATGATAGGCAGAATACCTTACATCATCATCATTCTTCTTACTATGGCACTCTCTGGAGAAATGACCGAATTGACCACAATTTTAGCACTTGACCTTCTTTCTATCAAATCTAGCTCACTAGTATAAAAAGTTCTATTGGTCACGCATGGTCGATTTTGAAATGTCACACTGTAACATGTATATGTGACTAAATGTACTAGAATAAAATAAACAGCCACACTTGATCCGACTTGTGTGACCATTTCGGAATTCTATTGTCACACATTTGAATATTTATGTGACTAGAGGTAACTGGAAAAAAAATTTGGATTATTTAGTCACTTTTAATTCGAGACGTGTGACAGATACAAATGAGCTCGAAACATTAGTCACGCTATAGATATACATATGTGACAAATATATGTCACACAATTTAAAAGTGTGACCAAAATAGATATATGGTCACATGAGGTAATTGTGTATGTGGCTAAATTATATAGTCAAGTTTGTCACACATTATTTAAACGTGACTGCTATTCTTTGCTGAATATTTAGCCACATAGCGTCTGAAATGTGTGACAAGGGAAAAGTAAGTTTGAAGCGTTAGTCACGATATGCATTTAATAGTGAAAAATATATGTCACACAGTTGACGAGTGTGACCAAATGTCATATATGGTCACACTAAACCATAGAAACATGATTAAGTGTAACGAAAATTCGATACATATGGTCACGTAAGTTAATAACTGTGTCTAAAGTTTAGTGTGTGTTTGCTTGCCAAATCCTAATGGGTATTATATGTGACCAATACATTCAAAATAGTCACATTGTGAAATATTCATGTGACTATTATTTATAGCAAAATGTGAAGTCAGTTATCATTAACCTTGATATTAGTCACATTGAATTTTTGTGTGACTAAATTAAAGATGCTATATATATGGCCACATGAAGTATTTATTTAGGTGGCTAAATCATAGTGTCATATTTTGTCACACATTATTTAAATGTAGTCACAATTCGATACATATGGTCACACATTTCTGATAACTTATGTATACGTACTCTATCTACCTAGTTTGAGTCTAATTTGATATTCACTGCATGAATTGAGTTCAGACTATTAGTCATGACTCTTCATTTGCCCCATTACAATGCTCCTAGTTATACTTAGAACTGTTAAGTATATTTAGATGTTGGGATGATTGTGCATATGTTATGGCTTGTATTTTCGTTGTTTCTACACTAACATTTTGCAGGAAAAGCAAAGAAAAAGTTGTTTGGATTGGAATATGGGTGAATGCTAGTAACTCCGAAGTTAATGCTGCTAAGGCAGAACTTAATGCTGCTAGGCAGAACTTAATGCTGCTAGCTCGTTAGTGCCCTCACGTGCTTGGCACGTGAGGGTATTTTCGTCACTACACTGTTCCCGCTATAATACATAAACCACTTCAGCTACCTCCCTTTCACGAAAATCGACGAGGATATTTTTTGCAAATAACAAAACTAAGTCGTGTTTAACATAACATAATCACACTCACATAAACTCTTTATCTTCTTTCAACCTA
>LBNU01033165.1:6135-22309 GCA_014162995.1 Artemisia annua
TATATATATATATATATATATATATATATATATATATATATATATATATATATATATATATATATATATATATATATATATATATATATATATGTATATATATATATATTATATATAACAGGAGGCGTTACACGTAGATAATGTCACGTAAATGCCACCTCATTGCCCAGTAATTATTATAGCATCCATGTCATCATATAGTGGCCATGTAAGCAATTTTTTAAATTTATTTTATTTGCATTTACGTTTTTTTTTTACCAAAAATATAGTGTACCGGATTCGAACCCTGTATCTCTTGGTTCATTAGTAACTACTTTTACCTCTAGACCAATTTATTTTTTGTGTTATATCCTGCAAACCCATAAATATAATGATCAACAAAATATATCATACATATCTTTTTTTCCCTAAATATAGTTATGCAATATAGGAAACTCATTCACATTATATACCAAACAGAACCTCGCCACTTTTTCAGCCTCTCTAAAAAAGACTATTACGTTTCAATTCCTAAAACCCTAAATTCCTAAAATCCTATTCTTTCAGTATACACACCTGGGTCTGCTCTTCACAAATCAAGCATCATCGTTGTATATGATAAAGTATAATGCATGTATGGTGTTTTTTAGTTTTTTCTAATAGGTGTTGTTTATATTTTGTTTATTGGTTTTTTTACCATTCAATATTTTTTTTTTTGTGCTCTCTTTTTTGCAGAAAATATTATGCCTGATCAAGTAAGTTACGTTTTTGGGGGTTTATGATTATTGGATACATTGAAGGTTTCTTATTATTTTTTATTACGAACTATAAATTCTTCTTTTAGCTAATATGCATATCACATGTTGTTGGTTTTTATTCTGATGTGGTGTTTGTACATGTTATGTAGGTAATTTATTACTATAAAATATGTATTATTATGAGTATGCCAATCTATTCTAACATAATGTTATCATGGTGGTTTAAAAAAGTTAAGATGCGTATCAGTTAAACTTTTAATGCATACCGCCATCTGATTTCCATGTTATCGGATACTAATATACTCATGGGTTGTTCTATGTTAGATACAGGTCAACAAGCAGGAACAAATTCTGGTGTTTTCTATGAAAGTAGTAGGCGTAGCCGGTCAACGTCTGGAGGTTATCGACTTATTTAGTTGTTATGTGAATGCAAGTACGTAAATGGAACCATTCTTTGTGAGGTGAGCTATTTGGATCTCTAATGTTGTATAACCAATATATTTTGAAGCTCATTTGTATTAAACTCAAGTTATTGTCTGATGACTTTTAAGTTGTTTTTTTATGTTTGCAGGATGTATATCGGGTCCAAAAGTGATCGACTTTAGCGCCGAGTTTTTAAAAAACGGTTTTCAGTTTATATGCATGCAATTTTCTGACTTCTAAAACTCCTATGAAGATGTTGGACTTTAGCGGCGAGTTTTTAAAAAAACGGTTTTCAGTTTATATGCATGCAATTTTCCGACTTCTAAAACTCCTATGAAGATGTTGGACTTTGGATTGTTGTGATTCAGCCCAATCGAAAGAAGACATGGGATGGTAATTTATTACTATAAAACATGTATTATTATGAGTATGCCAATCTATTCTAACATAATGTTATCATGGTGGTTTAAAAAAGTTAAGATGTGTATCAAGTTAAACTTTTAATGCATACCGCCATCTGATTTCCATGTTATCGGATACTAATATACTCATGGGTTGTTCTATGTTAGATACAAGTCAACAAGCAGGAACAAATTATGGTGTTTTCTATGAAAGTAGTAGGCGTAGCCGGTCAACGTCTGGAGGTAATCGACTTATTTAGTTGTTATGTGAATGCAAGTACGTAAATGGAACCATTCTTTGTGAGGTGAGCTATTTGGATATCTAATGTTGTATAACCAATATATTTTGAAGCTCATTTGTATTAAACTCAAGTTATAATCTCATTTAAAATTTTCATTCTTGATGTTGTCATTCTGCAACACATGATCACAATGCAACTTTATGATACTGTTAAGGTCTTAAGAATATTGATTAACATGGTATTTTTACCAGGTCATTTATAAAAGTACAAAATTAAAAAGCGTTCTGTGAATAGTGATGTCTGCAATGGGCAATCCAACAAACATTTTCTGGCACGAATGTCTAGTTGTGAAGACAGAAAGGCAAAGCTGATTGACCAATAGGGATGCGTTGTATGGATCACGGGTCTAAGTAGGTCAGGTTTGTGTTCAAGCATTTAAGCTTCTTATTGTATGTAGTCAACTAATCATCATTTTAGGGGGTGTTTGGACTCTAAATGTTCTTTTGAATGTGATTATGCGAGCTAAAAAAACAAAATTCACAAACAGATAAGTCAGTCTAAGAAAAAAAGTATTTTTTGATGTGTGTTTTCTGTTTGAAGACTTCTAAAGCTTGTCAAATTTTGATTATGTTAAAAGAATGACATATGCAATGACGAGAAAAGGACATTCTTGTGAAAAAAGGTTGAGCCTTTATAAAAGAGATGATCAGAAGCAAAGATTGTGTATCCAAACATAGTCAGTTTCAAAATGCAAATCGGAACACCCCTTTCACGACACGCAACAAACTTTTTACCTACTGTGTTTGTCTATGTGCACGGTTGTTGTGCATTTTTAAGGTTACAATTTATCTATTAAGTAATGAACTCGGTTGGATGTCTTAATGAGATATTTTAGAGGTGACAAGATGGGCGAGTTGTGAACGGGTCAAAGTGGGTCATTTTAGTATGGTTTGAAAGGGCTAGACCCAGTGACCCGCAAACACTTTTTACTCTTTTTTTAAATAAATGAACAACTAATGTGTTAATAATGATTACAAAACAACATTGTTAGTAAAGCGATTTAGGAGGTTGGCATTAAAAATAGAGTTGAATTTTGGATGTCTTTCAAGTTTATTTGAAAAAAAAGGAACCAAGGATGTTTAGTGAAAGGGAAATGATTTGCACACTCCAATTTTTTAATGGGACACTCCTCCATATGCATTAAACTGTTGTACTGTGAATGTACACTACTTTAACTGGTTGTACATATGAGTGTCCCAATCAAAACATGGAGTGTGCCAATCATCTCCCTTAGTGAAATTCCATAGCCCATTCCATTTTTAAGAACCCCTTGATGGAAATTATTATGGGATGCCAAATTGTTGTCTTTATGTTCAATATTTTCTGTGGGTTAGCTTCAAGATGGATTTTGTATCGACTCATGACCCTTACACAGGACTCACTACTGAGTGCTGAACCATATTTGGCTTTTCTTTTGGAGCTGTCTACAATTTTATTGGAAAAAAATGTAAAAAAATAAGAAGTATGTGGTTCGCGAGAATGGATTCCTCGTCAAGTCAGTTTGGGGGTGTGGACACACTTGCACGAATTCGGAATGAGACATCTTGAACAAATATTTGAGAAGCGTAAATGCAAAATGAACCATCTCGGTATCTCACTTTTACATTTCATCCAAGTATCAAGAGATTATAATTAAAAACTCGTTTATATAATCTCAAGGCGCTGCAGGCTTTACTAGAATCGATGATCCTTACGAACCACCTCTGAGCTGTGAGATACATTGGTATCTCTTTACGTCACTTAAGACTCGTTTTTTTGCACATTTTTGTTTACATAGCCTAAAAACGAACCAAATCTACATATTTGTTTTGCAGATCAAGATTGAACAAAAATATGGAATTTGCCCCACACCTTGTGATATGGCTGGGCAAGTAGTGACCAGTGAATGTGATCTTTGATTCTTGGGACAATCCAAGGGCCAAGAAGAACAGGAGTATTCACCAGATAACTGGGTTAAAGGGGACTGCGGTTAACATTCAATGTATGATGTTTGGAAACATGGGGACACTTCAGGAACCAGTTTTCTGTTTACTAGGAGCCCAAGCACGGGTGAGAAAGGTACAATTCTAAATCTTTGAATAGCACTATTTATAAGGTTTTATGAGCTATAAATGCTGAATCATGCAACTGGTGTGGATGTTGGACGTTTTAATGTCTAACATGCCAAAAGAAATCAGGATGGGTCAAAACATAAATCCTGCAAGATTCAGTTTTGGGCCAACCAACCCATTAGGCAGAAAAACGGTTATTTAGTTTAGGATTTAAGCATTGTAACGTTTTGTTTTAGGTTATGTCGATTACTTTTAGTGAATCGTTGTGTCTTTTGACATGAAGCAACGTTTCATCTATTATATATAGGTCTAGGATTTCTGTAAACAAAGTTAACCCATTAATTTATATATCAGTATTCTGGGTTCAACCCATATCTTCTTTTCTTATTTTTACTGTTTCTGTATGATTGTTGGCATGAAAGTTGTTTGTTCAATCGATCCTGGAAACGCCAAACAACCTGTGGAACAGTGGAATCCAAAAGCATAAGAAACGACATGCTAGCTACGTTGGCACCTCTTAATTATTTGAGATATTGTAGATAAAGGTAATGTAATTTTGCTCAGACATTATATATAATTAGTTTTGTTAGTATTAAGTTTGATCATTTATAACCAACATTATATATAATCAGTCTTGTTAGTATTATATTTGATCATTTATAACCGGTTTCTAGCCGTAGATTATAAATTATTATAGAAAGGGCTGTTACTGAAGTGTTGTAAACCCGGGATGCAATAATCAGACAATCAATTTATATGAGGGTTTTTGCGATTGCGTTTGCTTAGAAAGATGATGCAATATTAAAAAAGCAGACCAAGACCTGCATTATAAAACGCGGTTAAAAGCATAAGCAGTTTTAAACATTATTAAGGATTTTATACGCGTAATGATAACACCTTTTATAGAAGATCAGTTGTCAAGCTACTTTTCTTTTAATAATTCTTGCTATTGCAAAACATGTATTTAAGTAGTTGAATCCCACCCCTTAAGAAAAACTTGGTCTCTCTATGCTCTAATTTAACATCTCTACATTATCTGATATAATTTTTTCTGCTTTTTCAGTTAAGTGTTAGTGATTTTCATCAATGCCGCCAACTTATTTTCCGTTGCCGTAGGAGAGCACTGGAGACCAATGGTAGTACGCTTCTCCAATATATTGGGCACGAGCCAATGTCCACTATGATTTAGTCCGTGAGCTTCTAGGCTTAGACAGTAACCACCTGATCAAACTTTCTTTCCTTAATTGTATACGTCACCTTGAGCTGGTATGGGATGATGGGGAACAGTTTGAGGATGTTGCCAAAAAAACGTTCTTTAGTAGCCCAAAAGCTCTTACACAAAGGTCACCATAAAAGAGAAAAAACTCTCTCATTGGGTCTGGTTATGGAGGGTGGCTTCTGTACACCGCTGCATCAGCAAGTGACTTCCCGTTTGTTCAAGAGTTGTTGCATAAAGACGCTCTTCCAGTTTTTTATGAAGGGGAATATAGGGTGACTGACGCATTGTATGCGGCTTCCAGGGGTATAAAGGTGTTATCATTACATGTATAAAGTGCATAAATAGTCAAGCCTTGAATATATCAACTTGATCCATTTATATGTGAATGGGTTGTATTTCCTTCCCAGGTATATCGCTTGGTTTATTTTCCTTTTTACCTCGAATAATATAAGTGTGGTATGTTAGAATCAACAATAAAATGGAAAAGATATTTTGACATTGTTATAGACTTATAGTTATCATTTGGAATGAAATGCTACATAGAGGAGGTTTTTCTTTTTTGTTTTCTTCATAGAGGAGGTTTTTCTTTTTTCGTAACATCAGACCATTCAACTGAATACCTACATGTGGTTGGTTAGTAGGAATATACTGCTATTTGGATTGGCTTGACAGCAAATTGACAATGTTGGCTATTACTCCGTATGGATTTTATATTCCCAGGTATACGCGAATAGTAAAGTTTGTATTTTTAGGCATATTGAGTTACATTTTTTGGCTTATTGACTTATATGTTACTGACACATATAGCTCAATACTTGATTCATATTTCTTTTTTTCCAGTAAACTGGAATTTGTGGAATCAAAGATGGTAGCCAACATAAAAGCCGGAGATGTGGATAAAAACCTTGAGATCAGCCAAGCGAAGAGAGACATAGAAGCAGCTCTACATGCACTATTGAAGGTATTGAAAGCTTTATTCTCCATGATTGTAAAAATAAGCAGTTTTAGAAACATAACGATGTTTAAAGTGTTTTTATCATATATTATTCATATGATCACTTTTTATATGTGAAATTTCTACTTTGATAGCATCTGTTAGCTCATATTTTTCTCAACAGTATATAACTATTGTTTTAATGTAAACTTTTGGTTATGATTCGTGTTATCATACATGGAAATGCAAAATAGGACATTTATGAAATCATAAGAATGACAAGTTCTGTCTTTCAAAAAGTTAAGCCTACAACTAAAACCATACCCACCCGAAAGATAGCCATCTATGCAGTCAAATATCAGTAGTCATAACATGTGATTTTTGTCCTTAAGAATGGTTTAATAGACAAATATATTAGCAGAGAGTAGCAGTTGTATGGAAAAGAGGTATAAGGTAATTTATCACGTTGATAGATTTGGAAGTGAAATTTGGATTTACTAATCTCAAAAGACTTATAGACTAAAAAATGTTGCAAATGATTTAAAAAAGACCCGAACCTGTTTTCGTGAGTTGGTGAGCCAACACCACCAGCCCATATATTTTGTGATTTATGTGTGAAGTTTGATTTCAATCATCCATAATCTATTGAAAAATTTTGGATTGCTTATTGCTTTTGTAGGTCCATTAGAACTGTTGTTTTCCAGTCACTTTGGCATGGAAAAGCTATAAGCAGGATTCACATAATGGAAGTTTGGAGAACCAACTAAGCTGCAGATTCAACTACAAGGATTGGAAAAAGTATTCCAACGCTAGGCACTGCAAAGGTCATGCTTACGTACTATAGCATTTCTTTGAAGTTTCAGATATGTGGTTTTTATGATTTTATAATATTTTTATTGCAGAGTTTAAGCTTTGTTGTTATAAACTATGGTGTGGTGATTCTACTGAGACAAGATAATTTAGCACTTCGGGCTGTTCTACTATTTTTAATTGCCGAGGGTTCATATTTTTGAGGGTATGGGTTTGGTTTAATTGTAGATGACACTTATTTAGTTGGTGGGTACGTTTTATAGGACCACGGTTTCTGGGATTTGATAAAGGTAAAGTTGAGATTGAAGTTTTGTTTGATGTATAAGAAGTACTTAAGTCAAGCGAGTTTTGGTAGGAAACGAGGAAGGAAGTGAGAAAGGAAATGCGGCTGAGTTTGCCGATATGCTTGCAGCAAGGCAAGATGTCTAGTCCCCTGTTTCAATAGTCAACTAAGACTGCACCATCTCCACATCAATGAGCACCTTCCACAACAAGACCAACAACACCAATTGTGCAACTCAATAGGTACGTAACATGCTCAACTACTCTTACTAAATAAATAGTTTGAATCAAAGTTCCCATTTGCAAGATACAATTCCTTAAGCTGAGAAACCAAAGGTTTAAAAAATGTTTGATGAGGTTGATAATGGTCTATCTACAAATCACAAATAGTAACATGCCAAAATTCCACATTCTGAAACTATTGAGTAATGCTCAGGTAATGTCCTAATGATTTATTTATAAATGAATATTTTTGATTGAGCTGGTATCATTGTGGGATTGCTAATGGAATATTGGTTTGATTGCAAATTGTGTTAGAAGAAGTGATTTAGGAGGCTTGCTCGCCCATCAAACGGGCTATGCTTTGATACTTTGTTCTTCTCTCATATTCGATAACCATTTATTTATTTTCGTTGTTAATGCATTCAATAAAAAATTTGGTACGTTTGCTTAACTTATTTGCTTAAAATCAATTTTGTGAGAGTTTTTGAGAACAAACATAAAAATAAAATTGTGAGATTACTTGCTTCATATTCATGGTGGTTTAAAGAAGTTAAGATGCGTATCAGTTAAACATTCATAAGTTAGTCTGTTTTCTGTTAGTTTCAGTTACTAAATCTGCTTTTTCTAATGTGTTGATAAAAAAATTAAAAATAACAAAACAACAAAAAAAAACTTTATATAAACAAAAACGTGAAAACAATATCAATGTACGTCAATCATTTAATAAAAAACAAAAAAGAACCCTGTTTTTAAAAACCAAAAAATTGCTAAGTAACACCATCAAAACAAAAAATACATCTTAACATAAACTAATACATTTTAAACATTAATTAAAAAAACCATACTTAAATAACAAATTTCCATTAACCAACACCATCAAAAGTAAAATTATAACACATGCCCGGCCATCGGGCGGGCTTTGACAACTCATATATATATATATATATATATATATATATATATATATATATATATATATATATATATATATATATATATATATATATATATATATATATATGTATAGATTTGCGTTCATGTGGTGTACAAGCTTAAAATAAATAAAATAGGTACACATGTGAACCGTTGGATCAAGCATCATAGGTGAGATCAAAATAAATAATATTAATTAATTAGATATTTAATATAAGGGTATTATAGTAATCTTGGTTTTTCCATTATCTGATTTTTTGACATTGTAATCCCATGTTAAACGCAAAACAATCCTTACAAATTATTCATACGTTATTTTTTCTCATTTTCAATATAACCACTATAATTCACCACACGACAACACAATTCGAATTACCGGTATGTCCGATAATGATTCCATGCAAGGTAAATATATGATTAATTTTTCTTATTTTCCGCCCCAATTAAAAAGTATTAAACACACTTTCACTTTGTCACTGCCCTTCCCCTCTCCATCATACAACCACTAATTAGTAAGTCATCTCAATTTTTATTTGAAACATAGGGTTAGGTATGTATGGGTTAATTTGAGGCTTACTGTATGTTTATGTATGTATTAATTTTAGGCTTAATTGAAATTGAGGGTCAAATTTAGCCCTAATTGCAGAGAGGTAATTGATGGTTATTGATTTTATAATTTGTTGGTTGATGTTACTTACGGATGATGTTAACAAGTTTGCTTAATATTAGTGTTTGATGCGTGATTTATTCTCTGCAATTCTTGAATAAATGGTTGCTTTGGTCACTTAATAAATGGTTAGTTTGTTCACCTAAATTTCCTTGGCACTTTAACTTTGACTAGCAGCTATGTTTGTTTCAGTCTTGCCTTAATGTTTTCATACAAAATCATATAAACTTTACTAAAAAATTACTCCGTAATTGTCCATTTCAAATATCAAAATTAACGTCTTAACAACTAGATGATACAAATCATAATCAACACATGGGTAGGGGACTCCGGGCACTCGATGTAATATTACATTCAATATCATTTTCCATTTTTTTTGAAAGGCTATCATTTTCCATTTTTAATGATACATCAAAAATTGTTTGGTGTTTGTAGGCCATAAACAGGTGATTTGTCGAGCCACTTTTATTTTTAAATTATTGAGACGAGGTTATACCAACATATATTAAGCTTATAGATATTTTGATGCTATACTAATTACTTGTTTTAGTGCTATACCAAATGCGTTGAAGGAGATTATATTGAGGCAAAGTTGCAGGTAGTATGAGAAAACAAAGCTGGAGATGGGGAACATATTTTAGGCATTGCTAAGCGCTGGTAGCGGGATAATTATAGCTGTATTTTGGATTGGCGTGACCTTTTAAGACGATACATCAACGTTTCGTAGGTTGTACTTTACATCTCTTTAATAAGTACTCGTATTTATTTTTATTAAGTATGTCTAGCTAGCTTGTAGCTTCACAAATGAATAAGTACTTTTCACAGAAGAATAAGTAAGTGATGTATAACTTGAAATATACATTCAATGGTTGAAAATAATTTATGTTTGTGGGTGCAGTAGCAGCAAGGTGACAGTTAAAGAAATATATCGGAGAGCCATTGCAAGCTACTCGGCCAAACAAAAGTGAAATATGTATAACTTGAAATATACATCAGTTTGTGCAATACTAAAGTGCAAAACATTTGCCTGATACGTCGTCATGAGCTTGGAAATATGAGGTGTTTGGCTTTGGAAAAAGTTGCTGAGTCTATTGAGTTGCCTTGCAAGTATCACTGTTATGGTTGCCAAGACATTTTACCCTATATCATAGTAGAGTGAAGCATCTGAAGGCTGATGTTACGCATCTGAAGGCTGATGTTACAGGTGATATTTTGTTTATTGTTACGCATCTGAAGGCTGATGTTAACTGCAAATGCGACTTGGATGTTAACTGTAAGATCCTGCAACGCCTTTATTTACACTTAGCTGCCTTCTAAAAATGTAAATGGTCCCTAACTATAGAGTAGTTTTAATTACTGATATATCTTGCTCGGACGCAGATTTTCAATTGCTTTGGATTCCAATTCTGCTTGCATTTTAAAGCTTTTCATTTGGGAACATCACTAGTTTACATGGCGTTTTTGCGTTTCATGGGAGATCAAAATGATGCCAACAAGTTCAGCTACAGTCATGGAGTTGACGCAAACTTCATCAAACCCCATCTGTTTTGGTCAGGCAACGCACAATATAGAGACTTTACGGTCACGCCAATGATGTATTTTTCGCTTACATTTTTATTCAAGTAGTCAGTTAACTTAGCTTTTCATGTGTTGTTTGCTAGAGTAGTCATATGATATGCAAGATTTATCACAATGTATCAAGAGAAAGTCACTTGTAACCTGGGAGAATCTTCTTGATTTGAATCAATACAATGTTTGTTCTTCCGATAAGATTTAATGGCTGGAATATGGCATAAAATGTTTTGTTTTTTGTTTTGTTTTGTTTTGTTTTTTTATTTTTTTTTTTTTTTAATTCACATAGAGCCATGTTTTTACTAGAAAACCGGGCTCTATAACGAGGAATAAAGCCCGTTTCTAAAACCGGGCTCTATGGCTAATCCTAATAGAGCCCCCACCCCCTTGTGCCCTCATGATAAACTGGGCTCTATCAACCTTTTCAACCAGGCTCTATGTCCATTTTTGTAGTAGTGTATAAGTGATTGTTCGAGTTACATGTTTCTGTCCTTTATGGCTTTTCCTTTCATTAATATTATGATTTATGTTTCAGTGATTTGGGACAATTAACAGTGAGCAACTAAATGCTATAGCATTGTTTCAGTTTGGAAGTTTAAATTTTGCAACACTATTGACTTGCTCTTTAACAGCCATATTGACTTACTATTTTACAATAATCTTGGTTTAATTGAGAGATGCCGTGCATCGTATTGAACTCGACCCAAATTTTATACTGCACATCCACTTTAAACATCCATTGAACTCAACCCTTTATCATTCTATACAACCGATTTCTACTAACTCATACACAAAGTTTCTACCCTTTATCTGTCCTTTATGGCTTTTCCTTTCATTACTATTATGATTTATGTTTCAGTGATTTGGGACAACTAACAGTGAGCAACTAAATGCTATAGCATTGTTTCAGTTTGTAAACTCAAACTTCATTGTTAAGTTTTAGGCAGCCAATTAAAAGACCCACGTCAAGAAAGCACATTCTTGACACACTTGGGTATGTACCAAGGAATGGTGAGGTTTAGATTCTACTGCAACGTACATGTATGATATGATAATCCTTACATTAACTTGTGTTCCAGGTTTTAAGAGGTGCTTGTATGTGTGATTAAACTGATAAAGATGACTTGAAGTCATAGCATCTGTAAAGCGCTTCTACATAAGGGTTAAAATCTATATGTGTCACTAGTTATTTCAAGAAAAATTATTATTTAGATAATAAGTATAATATTAATTCTAGTATCCTAGCCTCAAAGAACTGATTATGTTATTCTAATTCTTTAAGTTGTTATGTACCACTTTTAGTACACATATCCAAACATCCCGTAAGTACAAACCTTTGGCTTTCAACAATTTTAATACAGAATAGCCAATAAAAATACTAACAAGAAACCCAAACAGCCATTAAGAAGGAAATCTCACCCTTCCACAGTTGGTCCCAATTGGAAGTTTAAATTTTGCAACACTATTGACTTAGTCTTTACAGTCGTGTTGACTTACTATTTTACAACAACCTTGGTTTAATTGAGAGATGCCGTGTATCATATTGAACTCGACCCAAATTTTATACTGCACATCCACTTTAAACATCCATTGAACTCGACCCTTTATCATTCTATACAACCGATTTCTACTAACTCATACACAAAGTTTCTTCCCTTTATCATTATATACAAACATCACTGACTCATACACCAAGTTTCTACTGCACATCCACTTTAAATATGGCTTGAATGCGACCATTTATCATTCTATAAATTAAACAGAAGAATCGGAATGCACATTAAATTAAACACACAACATACACTAGCTAAAAATCAATTGCCTTGTTATAACACAAACTAAACAAAAAAAAATCATAAGAGATACCCAAACCGTTATAAGCTAATGCATAATTCCATTTAAACAACTACCCAAACTGGGCTAAGCATAATGCAGAATTCCATGTTTTAAAATTAAACACACCCAAACTGGGCTAAACAAAAATAATAATAAAAAAAAAATAATTGATGTTCCATTTTTTTTCCTTCCGTCATTACTTTTCTCATACATTTTTTTCTTTGCCAGGTTATTCTCCACATCAGCACTGTGTCCTTTTTCTTTATCAGATACCGTTTCTTTATCCACATTTTCTCCTTCCATAAGATTTTTGCTTGCTCCATCAATAACGTTATCTGATTTTTCACAGAAAACAAAATTGCTTTACACTCTTATATACAACAACAACATACAAAGTATTACACGTAATTTTGTCAACCAATACACATTAGTTTACAACAACATGTGCAGCTGATTCACATCAACCCTTATCAACTACTACACATGAATTCAACTTAGTACATGAGTCATTATCAACTAATATACGTAAATTTATTTCAACTAATACACCTTATCACCTAATACACACACTCAACTTCTGCACATAAATAGCTTGTACACATAACCAACTGATGCACATCAATCATTATCAACTAATACACACAGAATTATTTCAACTAATACACCTTAGCAACTAACACACACACACTCAACTTCTGCACATAAAACAACTAGTACACATAATCATGAACCCTTGTCTGGCCTTATGCGCACGACATGAACCCATGTCTGGCCTCACACACTCAACTTCTGCAATAAACAGCTTGTTGGTACATAACCACCTAATATCTTATTCCAAAAAAACCATATCCGACAAATATGCATATTCACCTAATGCCTTATTTCAAAAGGTCCTAATCAACCAATACATGTTGCAACTGCTAATTCAAAAGAGCTTTCATCCTAATCAACCAATACAAGTTGCTACCACACATAATACAACTCAATCACACATACCCATGTTGCAACTGCCAATTCATTGTAGCTTAATAGCTTATTACAAAAGTATACACAGCTGACACACATTAATCCTAATCAACCAATACATAATAATATATTTCAGCTAACACACATAAACAACAAATCATGTATGATATGATAATCCTTACATTAACTTGTGTTCCAGGTTTTAAGAGGTGCTTGTATGTGTGATTAAACAGACAAAGATGACTTGAAGTCATAGCATCCATCTGTAAAGTGCTTCTACATAAGGGTCAAAATAGTAAGATTTTAAGAAGTATATGTGTCACTAGTTATTTCAAGAAAAATTATTATTTAGATAATAAGTATAATATTAATTCTAGTATCCTAGCCTCAAAGAACTGATTATGTTATTCTAATTCTTTAAGTTGTTATGTACCACTTTTATTACACATATCCAAACATCCCGTAAGTACAAACCTTTGGCTTTCAACAATTTTAATATAGAATAACCAATAAAAATACTAACAAGAAACCCAAACAAACAGCCATTAAGAAGGAAATCTCACCCTTCCATAGTTGGTCCCAATTGGAAGTTTAAATTTTGCAACACTATTGACTTAGTCTTTACAGCCATGTTGACTTACTATTTTACAACAACCTTGGTTTAATTGAGAGATGCCGTGTATCATATTGAACTCGACCCAAATTTTATATTGCACATCCACTTTAAACATCCATTGAACTCGACCCTTTATCATTCTATACAACCGATTTCTACTAACTCATACACAAAGTTTCTACCCTTTATCATTATATACAAACATCACTGACTCATACACCAAGTTTCTACTGCACATCCACTTTAAATATGGCTTGAATGCGACCATTTATCATTCTATAAATTAAACAAAAAAATCGGAATGCACATTAAATTAAACACACAACATACACTAGCTAAAAATCAATTGCCTTGTTATAACACAAACTAAACAAAAAAAAATCATAAGAGATACCCAAACCGTTATAAGCTAATGCACAATTCCATTTAAACAACTACCCAAACTAGGCTAAGCATAATGCAGAATTCCATGTTTTAAAATTAAACACACCCAAACTGGGCTAAACAAAAAAATAATAATAATAAAAAAAATTAAAAAAAAATAATTGATGTTCCATTTTTTTTCCTTCCGTCATTACTTTTCTCATACATTTTTTTTCTTTGCCAGGTTATTCTCCACATCAGCACTGTGTCCTTTTTCTTTATCAGATACCGTTTCTTTATCCACATTTTCTCCTTCCATAACATTTTCGCTTGCTCCATCAATAACGTTATCTGATTTTTCACAGAAAACAAAATTGCTTTACACTCTTATATAAAACAACAACATACAAAGTATTACACGTAATTTTATCAACCAATACACATTAGTTTACAACAACATGTGTAGCTGATTCACATCAACCTTTATCAACTACTACACATGAATTCAACTTAGTACATGATTCATTATCAACTAATACACCTTATCACCTAATACACACACTCAACTTCTGCACATAAACAGCTTGTACACATAACCAACTGATGCACATCAATCATTATCAACTAATACACACAGAATTATTTCAACTAATACACCTTAGCAACTAACACACACATACTCAACTTCTGCACATAAAACAACTAGTACACATAATCATGAACCCTTGTCTGGCCTTATGCGCACGACATGAACCCATATCTGGCCTTACACACTCAACTTCTGCAATAAACAGCTTGTTGGTACATAACCACCTAATATCTTATTCCAAAAAAACCATATCCGACAAACATGCATATTCACCCATATCTGGCCTTACACACTCAACTTCACCAATAAACAGCTTGTTGGTACATAACCACCTAATATCTTATTCCAAAAAAACCATATCCGACAAACATGCATATTCACCTAATGCCTTATTTCAAAAGGTCCTAATCAACCAATACATGTTGCAACTGCTAATTCAAAAACCAATACAAGTTGCTACCACACATAATACAACTCAATCACACATACCCATGTTGCAACTGCTAATTCATTGTAGCTTAATAGCTTATTACAAAAGTATACACAGCTGACACACATTAATCCTAATCAACCAATACATAATAATATATTTCAGCTAACACACATAAACAACGAATACCTTATTTGAAAAGTGTATTTTGACTAATACACATAATCAACAAATACCTATATTTGAAACAGCATATGAAACTAATAGACATAATCAACTAACATGTTCTTTTCAAAACATCTAAGAAACTAAGCTACAAAACTTACAAAGTAGGTAACACACATAATCAATACACACTTGTGGTCTCAGAAATACCTTGTTCATCTTCACTATCTCCATCAATAGTTAGATCGAACGTTTCATACTCCTAATTATCTCCCTTTGGTCGCTCACGATTTGACAACCTTCCACTTCGACGAACTGACACCAAACACCAACAAATAAAATTAACAAACAAACTATCTTCACTGAATAAAAAATTTAAAAATCAGATCAATGTATCAATTACCAAATAATATTTGTTATTCACTCCCAATGTCGATCACCTGGTTCTGGAAAACTACCATTTTCGTTTGTATGGAATGGACATACACATTTGCTTATGCTATTTAAAGAAGAAATGTAGAACGATGATTTGGGGTATTTTGATTAAGTGAGTGATTTTGGGGATTAGGGTTTCAATTATGAATTGGATCATATCCGGATGAATTATTGTTGGTACGTAATTCTTGAAACTTCTGTATTAATGAGAGTCAAACTAT
>LBNU01033168.1:10555-26243 GCA_014162995.1 Artemisia annua
ACCCTGAAAAATTATAATGATATAATAGACAATTTGATTAAAATACGTATCTTAAAAGGAAAAAAAATTAACGAAAAAAAATCTAAAAACCTTTTCATCTACGACAATCATCTTAAAGTGTCTATGAGTTGCTGGCATTTTTGCTTCCCTGTAACACCAAGCTCTTAATACTTTAACTTTGATAGTGCAGGGATTTAGTTCCGGTGTTAACTGACTAATATAAGTCTTTTGTGTTGTCATGGTAGTTTGTATATGCGATGAAAAAATTTGTGAATTAGGGTTATGAACGTTTTTTGTTCGGCGAGTATATATACATTATTTAACATAATATAACGTTTTTTGCTCATATTTGTAGATAATAATTTTGTTACCATATATTTTAAAAAAATTTATAACATATTTCTTATATTTGATAACAAAATTATTATCTACAAATATAATTTACGTGTTGAGCAAAAAAATAATACCTTGAATTCATAATAAAATGCCACAAAAATAATATGAGCAACAACAATGGAATTCAATAATTAAAATGATGGGATAACATAAAATGAGTCGGTAAATTACAAAGATTAAATAAACAAAAATACAAAACATAATAATAGACATCATAAAAGAATTTAAAAACTAAACTTATGAATCTTCTCATGATCATAAGCAAGATGAAGATTGTCATAGTTAATGTGGTCCAAAGGTTCATCATCGACGACTTCTTCTTGTTCTTCTTCAAGTTTAGCTAATTTTCTTCTTCTTATTGTTTTCTTAAGCTTGTTTGCTTTATACCTTTTCCTTTTCTTTTTCTCGTGGCATGCCTCGAACAAGATCTTTGCGTGTGAGCTCATTGATGGTACCGAAGTTCAAATGGTTCAAACGATGATGCCACAACCATGATTTGTTCTTCGAGGCCTTAGATAACAAGCAGATAGGTGATGACCGCATCATATCTTCGATAGAGATGGTGTAGAGGTTTCTGCCACGACTACCTTGCAAAAGTTCATGCCCATCCAATTCTCTAACGAAGCATGTGTGTTTTCTAAAGGCTACTTCAAGATCAGAGTCACAAAATTGACCGACGGAAATGAGATTATGCCCAAGCCCTTCCACATAGTATACTCTAGAGATCACACTGTCACCAAACACATAGTCACCATACCCCATAATGGCACCAAAATGATCATTCCCGAATCTAACAGTCCCGATAAACTTTTTCACGAAATTTCTGAGCCGTGAGCGATCCCCAGTCATATGTTTTGAGCAGCCTGAGTCCAAATACCAAAGAACGATTTATACGACCTGCATTTGAAACCAGACAAATATGGATAACTGAAAAACATGGATCCCCAAGCATAATTGGGGTCCAATTGGTTAGCATAAGCATATTCAATGGAGACAGAAGTGGAAGGTTCAGTGGTATCATTACGCACATCTTTACTAGTGGGTGCACTGGACCTATCGTTAACGCTTTGTGTCACTAGAGGAAAAGTCCTACCAGTTTCCTTTCATACCTTAACATTTGCAAATTTAAGATTGGTCATTTTAGTTACAGGGCATTGACTTCCTAACGTGAACTTACGTCCAGTGGGTCTCCATTGAAATCCTACAGTGGTAAATATCTTTCCTGTGGCTTTCCAAACACGTTTAACAGGGGATACATAGGAAGACTTCAAATATGTCACAAAACACACATCATGATTACCAGAAATTAAACAGTCATTGCCTGTCTTACAAAGAGCATCAGAATTCGAATTAATTACAGTACGCTTATAGCTAATACTAGAATCAACACGATTCGTTTCATTCAAGACAATTTTATTGTTCCTAATGTGGTCTTCTACATTCTTCCCTTGATCACTTTTAGCCGGCGATGTCCTATCATTCCTTGTATTGCAACTAGGCTTTGACCCGCTAGCTTTAGTGTCAATGTTTACTCCTGTAGAATTAATGACAGGAACATTAGATTGTTGTACTGGTGTTTGTTTTCTAGTAAGCGGTGTGTTATGTTCAGAAATTGTCAAGGGCACATCAAAGGTAACATGCTTGTTCTTAATCTTAGAGGAAAAAGCATTAAGCTTATCTCGCATGCTAAGGCCTTTAGGACATGTACCAATGGCATATTCTAAGAGTTCTGATCTATTGGTGAGGAAACATGCATCTGAGATGGTGTTATCAGCAGGTCTCATCATTCTACTCTCTTCAATGGTCTCACGAAGCATGTCAAGGCAATCCTTAAGATGTCTAAGATAATCACTGTGGACTAAATCATTATTCCTAAGGGGAAGCAGAATGTTCACGACATCACATGCATAATTTTTACATTTACAGACCTCGGAGAAAACATTATCACATGCCATATCAGGCATTTTCCCTTTCACCTGAGTCTTTAGATTCTCAATTTCCATTAACAAAGAATTTATTTTTTCATTGGTTTTGACACGAGTGATCTTGATCGAATCATATAACCCTTTATAATGTTGTTTGACCGTTGAATTTTCAGCTTGAAAACAATCATTTTCATGTTTGAGATGGTTGATGATGTTTTGAAATTTAAAAGTCTGAGAATCTGTCGACGGCGGTTTTTGGGATTCAATCACATCACTCTTGTTAGACTTCAGTTGGGCAATTTGGGCCCTCAATTTTCGAATCGTGTTAGTGTGAGCTTGAATTTTTTCATCCCTTTTGGCTAATTCAAAATATGCATCAAATTCAGGAGCATCCGAGGATGTCTTGGCATTTGTAATTTTACATTTGTAATTTTAATCCTTTCTTCTAAATGTTGATATTTTAATTGCAGATTAAGATTATCAACTTCTAATTTCGAAAAATGCCTGACCATGTTATCATGATCATCGTTTTGAATTTTTTCTTGCAATTTTAAATTCTCCCCTTCAAGCTCAACAACACGATTCTGGAAAACATTTAAAGCACTAGACATTTCATGAAAGTGACACGCAGTTAATGAAGAATCAGTAGCAGTATAAAACACATCTTGTGCAATGCATTTAGCAATCAAAGCATCATTCATGATAAGAGCATTATTCCTCGCAATTTTACTATGTTGAAGGTCTATAGTAGTTTGTTTTCCCTCATGTTCCAAATTTTTAAACACATCTTTCATTTCTTTTATTTCAGATTCAAGTGACATTTCCATGCCCTCAAAGTGTTCTTTGATAAGTTTAAAAAATGGAATGACTTCAGTTAAGTAACACTCTTTTGTTAATTCAAAACCCGTTTCACCCTCAGTAATTCCCGTTGGTGTAATTCTCTTTTTACATGTTTTATCAAAATCAGCAAACATTTGACAAAGAACGTAGATGCTAATAAGAGTTTTACATTGTGTGGGAAGAGCTAACTGAACTAGGTGCATCGGTGTATTGGGAGGATACACCGTTGAGGTAGCAAACCTTTGAGGAGTTATGGCCTTAAGTTTTTCAGCTATCATTTTCTCAACGTCTAAAGGCCAAAATATCTATTCTGGTGTTAACTTAGTTTGGGGTACAAAAACGGTCAATCGATTCTGTTCATAGTAATTATGAGGTTTGATGTTGACACGTTTTTCAATGCACTTGGGATCCTTCATTTTATTCTCTAATCTTTCTCTATTGACTGATTCTGTCTCATCAATCTCCTCAGTATTAGGCACATCAGGGGGGCATGATTAGGCATAAGCATCACATTAGCATCATATAAGGCAGGTTGAGTGGCACTAATGCTCCTAAGAAAATTAGTTTTGGGCACTCCTAAATCCTTATTGCTATGTTCATCTCGCAACTTAATGTGCTTATGCATCATTTGAGCAGTTTGAATGGTTTGACCTTGTGTGTACAACTTATTTTCAAGCTTGTTCTTTAACGCTTTAAGATTGGAAAAATTATTTAAGAGTTTAGTTTCTTTACTTTGAAAATCAAGTTTTAGTGCGGTTACACTTTCCTGAATCTCCTATTTTTGTTTAACAGTTTGATCAATTTGATTTTGTAAAGATTTTATCTCCATTCTTAAAGCTTCTTCCTTTAAGTTTCTTTCGGTTATGTATGTACACATTTGCCAATCCATTTTCTGCTCACGTTCGATTAACTCAAATCTCGCACGTTGTTGATAAATATTCACTTGATCTTTAAGGATATTAATTCTAGTAATCAAGGTATCATCAAGCACAACAGCAGTGTATTCATCCAATTCACACACATTATTATCAACAGAGGATTCGTCACTTGGTACAACAGACTCGACATTGTGTCTTACATATTGTTCATATGGGATAACATTGCTATTTCCCATATCAACAGTATTTGATTCCACAACGTTTGTTTGTTTCACTTTGTCATGAATCCTTTGTTCATGCATCACATTATCAACACAAACAACGGAAGATGCTCGACAAGGTACATCAGATTCTTTGTTGTGATCCACATGTTGTTGTATTGGGGTAACATTACTGTTTTCCAATTCAACATCATCTGGCGTGACAACATTAGTTTGATGTATTTCATTGAGAATCTTCGGTTCATCACACTTTTCGTATGTTTCATACAACTTTAGTACCTCAAATATGAAGGATGAGTTGGGGGAACCAGATTGTTGCGGTGATGTGACTGCAGACGATAGATTGGCCATGAAGATGGTTTGTGCAGTGGGTTCATCATCAATGTCAGAATCGAAAGCATCACAATCTTCGGCCTGGAAGATGTTTGGATCGTTGAGAGCTAAGTCCTGAACTGGTTGATCATCCACATCAGCATCAAATGTGTTCCCTTCATCTCCTGCAAGAAACATCAGCTGCTCCTCATTCAATGGTACTCCATTCTCTTGTGCTTGCATCAGTAACATCTTATCCTTGAAGTAGTCAGAGTTCTGAGGACGTTTTGGTTGAGTGCAGTTCCTTGCAATGTGACCTAACCCACCACAGTTATAACATTTGGGTTGTCTTCCCTGTCCCTGATTAGCATTCCCCATTCTATTCTAAGCATAACCCCGGACTCCATTCCTTTGGTTGACATTTTGCCTTCCTTGAAAGACAACGCGTCCATCTTCCACCACAGCCATGTTACGAGGGTTAGATAAGGTTCTAAGTTGGTTGTTAGTTTGAGGTAGTGTTGCTTTGAATTATTGAACAAGCAATGACACTTGGTTGGTGAGATTGTCAATCTTCATATCAGTGTGAAAATACCCTGAATCAGGTTGAGTTGATTTGATGCTTGTTGCTGATTGAGCAGATGACTGACCAATAGGTGAATGATTCTGAGTTGCTTGTGTAGATGGGTGACTGATTTGATCAAGAGGGTTATGGTTGAGTGCATGAACACTTGAGATGAGTGCAAGAGGGTCATTTGTCATAGGATTGAGCTTCTCTCTCAACTGACGGTCATACATTGCATGCTTCTCATGTTGTTGCAAGTAAGCATAGAGCTGTTCATAGTTAGTTGTTCTGAGTCCTTTGTTGAGCTTCACAGCTATGACGAATCGATCCCATTCTGGTGACATGTTGTTAACAAACTTTGAGTTGAGTTGGATATTAGGCATTGTCATTCTAATCATCTTCATGTCATTAACAAGCTTATGGAATCTGACATAGTAGTCTGTAATGTTTTCACCGGGGTTCATCTTGAAGTGCTCAAACTCATCATACAACTGAGACTCACGATCTTCTTTGGTAAGTTCCGAACCAGCTAGCAGCATTTTGACAATATCCCAAATAGCTTTGGCTTCTGTGTTGAAGTTAATGAGCTTGTACACATCCTTGGGTAACCCTTGTATCACAATGTTGGAGGCTCGAATATCTGCATCATAGCGCTTCTTTTCAGCTTCATTAAGATCATGGTAAGTGCGTGGTCTGTCAATTCCCAGGGTGACTGTACCATCTTCACTGGTGGAGATAACATCTCTAGTGGTGCCCATTTGAAACGGTCCTTCATCAATTGATTTCAGAATGTTTTCCCCATTCTCCTTCCCTTGACAGTAAAGTCGAATTCGTTGAGACCATAATTCATAATCAGTCCTATCGAGCATAGGAGGTCGGGTATCGGACCCAGCAGCTTGAATGTCATCAGTTGAAGCCGTAGTTGTCATGATGTAGTCTTAAACGGGATTTTACAATTCTTGTGACTTAAACCGAGAAATCGATTCTTTTCCGGGATTTTACTAAAGTCAACAGAAGAAACCGAAAGACGTAATATGCGAAATAGACTTAGAATGAGAACTTAGATGAGTCATAATTTGTGCTAAGTGTCAAGTCGCGACAAGTCAAGTAACAATATATCCAATTGTAATAAGTCAAGCCGTAAGAATTAACTCACAACGTCAAATCACACTCAGATTAATCGAAATGACTTAAGTTACAACAATTCACAAAACACAAGTAATTAACAACTCACTAGAATCTCAAGCTGAGTTAATCGCTAAGCACCACCAAAATACTGGAGCTAATCGCTGACCAATAGAGATAATCGATAAAAATAGAGATAATCGCTAATATAGAGATAATCGCTGAAATCGAGATAATCGATAGAATAGGGATAATCGCAAAAATAGAGATAATCGCTACACACAGCCAATCGCTAAAAAGCTAATCGCTGGATGAGGTAATCACTAAAAACAGCAAATCGCTAAAAAGCTAATCGCTGGATTTAGGTAATCGTTGGTCAAGAGTTAATCGCTGCTGAGTGCTAATCGCTAGATGAGATAGTCGCTAAAGACAACAAATCGCTAAAAAGCTAATCGCTGAATTTAGTTAATTGCTAACCGCAAAAAAGACAACACGTACTAACCGCTATCACAAAAATCCAAACCAGTCACTATCTAGCGATTTTGTCCAGTTGTCCAAAAATAGCAAAGCCCACTAATCGCTATTGTTAAACGCTACCCAGGCAGAGCTAATCGCTACGAAGAACACTAAACGTGGAGGTAATCGCTACCAAGAAAAACGCCACAAACACCTTCAAATCTTCACACTAACGAAAGATAGAGCCTATCCAACTGAAGAACTAAGTAAATATAACACCACTAATCACTAAAGTACACCCAAAACACTTCATGTAACACAAATAAGATCAAACCAAGATGTTTTCCTAGTTAACTAAACTAACCAACAAAAAACCAAAGAAAACCACACCAAATCTGAATATTCAAGGCCCTAAGATGAAACCTTGGCTCTTGATACCAATTGTAGGATACACATTAAGTCACAAACATGATTCAAGTGTGGTTATGGTTCGTTGGTTTGGAGAGAGAAAGTGATGGAGGCCCAAGTGTTGAGGAACGGGCCATCATGTTTCTAGAGGCCCAAGACCGTGTGACAAAAGGGGCCTCACTTAAATGGGCATAAGTTGGGCTACGGGGCTCCGTTTCAGGACCATGACCAGTCGATTCGAAGCTTGGAGCGAGGAGCACGTTGTGGTAAACTGACATCGTCGGTTTACGGAACTTTCGAGCCCCGAAACACTTTATTTTATGAGTTATTTGCATTTTAGTGTTTTTTCGGTTTTTATTTGTATTTTGTTTTTGCAATAACTTTCGGCCCTTTTGTCTTCTAGGGTCCGTTTCAGTTTCCTATCTCTTTTTAAGAGTTGCTTTGTAATATGTAATGATCAGTTCAATAAAATACCAAAAGTCTATTTTTGGCAATGTTTTGCTAAGAATTTCCCTTTAATCGGCATTCGTGTGAATCAACGATTATTGGTAGGATCGTTCCTGGTATTCTTGTGAATCAACATGTCCGATTTGTGTTATCTTATTTTAGTTCTACATCAGAAAGGAAAGAATGGGAGCCTTTGCTAGAGAGAGAAACAATAGATATTAGATTGATGAATAATGAAAGGTCCAACCCTCACCCTTGCTAGGTAAGGGGTATTTATACTTACAAGATACTAAGTGCCTCTACTAGGCTGTGGATCGAGCTGACAGTGGGTAAAGACCCGACCCGACTCCACAAATACTAACTAATACTAAACTACGTACTAACTAATATGATAAATACTATGAGCTACATAACGCTAAGAAATACTCGGGGTGACCGAGTCTTCTATATGAAAAACGTATTCCTAACAGCTTATTTAACCTCTACGCCCCTATAAACATAATGACTAGGACCTACTACAATTGAATAATGAAAAAGCAACTCTTACCTAGGCAAGACCCCAAAGACCCTAAGAGGAGAAGCAATTTCATAGGAAGAGTTAAGGGGATGCATGTGTTTTTAGGTAATTTCACTTATGTCACGGATTTCGTAGAGGTAGAGGACATTAGTTCCGCCGTAGACCCTTCCTTGTCTCATGTTGTTTTAGGAAACCCATTCATAGAGGCCTCTAAGATGACTTATGGCCCATTGTTAGGGATAGTTAAGTTCAAAGATGAAACCAATGAAATTGCCTACCAAATGCCCTATAAGATAGAACAATTTTGTCTCATGCCCATCTCCGAGAAGGAACTTAAGCAATCGGTCTACTATAGGAATGAAGAGGATAAGAGGAGAGGAGTAGACTATGTGATGAAGAAGATATTTGGGTTCTACAAAGAATGTTTGCAACTAGGTCCAGAATACAAAACTAAGATTGAGGATGACCTAGAAGATGTGACGGATAATGAAGTCACGCAGTAGAGAGTGACTTTGAGTCTAGCTACAAGACTCGTAAATAAAGAAAAGCGCTTCTTGGGAGGCAACCCAAGCTTTATTTTGTTTGTTTGTTTGCTTATTTGTTTTTATTTGCTTCCGTATGCATGTTTCATTCTTATTGTTTATTGTTCATGTCTCAAATAAAAATTGTGAAAATGCTTTATTTTGTTTTTAACCTAGTCTTAATTACATATAAAGGTATTTTGCAAAAGATAAGTATAAGGGAAGATCATATTTGTTTCTTTGAACAAATTGAACATGAACAATAACAATAAGATATGAACGTAAATATTAGTATTTGTTTGAGTCAAATGCTGGTATCGAGTCACAATGTATGTTTTGCAGGATTTCCAGGTATTAAAACTTAGATTTTTCCAGAAATTTTCCGGATACAAAATATAAAGAATTCTGTCAGATGGTTTCTGACGGCGTCAGGGTTAAAACCTGACAGCGTCAGGAGTTATTTTTTGAAAAAATTTCCAGATTTTGTTTTTCTGCTGGAATTGTAAAGTGTCGTAAAGTCTTTAGTTTTTAAACTTCAGGAATCTGCAAACATTTATTTTGTAAGCATTATCTCTTTCCTTGCTTTCTAGGATTTACTTTTATATAGAATTTACCGCCGATTTTATGCGAGGTTTCGTGTTTGCTTTATTTGTTGTTTAACAGGTTATATTAGACAAGAAGATGATTATATTTCAGGAGTGATGCTTTGCACATTCATTTTCTTGGAGGAGGATTTAACCATGTTACCATATTATCCATACCGAGTGAATGAGGGGAGTATTAGTTTCTTTTATTTTCATCTAACTTTACTTTTACATCTTTTATTTTGAACATTGGGGACAATGTTCAACTTAAGTGTAAGGGGGTAAATTGGGATACCTTAGAAACGATAACTTCGCTTGATTTTTGTTTTGTTNCATATTATCCATACCGAGTGAATGAGGGGAGTATTAGTTTCTTTTATTTTCATCTAACTTTACTTTTACATCTTTTATTTTGAACATTGGGGACAATGTTCAACTTAAGTGTAAGGGGGTAAATTGGGATACCTTAGAAACGATAACTTCGCTTGATTTTTGTTTTGTTTAATAGTAGATGTGTAATAAAACTATGAGAAATACTTGTTAGGGCAATTTTAGCACCAAATTTAAAATTTTTTAGAACATATAGGAGTGAAACTTTAGTCTTAATAAGCGTCTCATGGATAGGAATTGTATGACTAGCACAAAAACCGTACCACTAAAAAAATTTCCACCCCAAATATGTGAGGTTTGCCTTTAGATTTGTGGGGAAAGGCATTCATTATTAGTGCTTGTGAGTGTACCGATAGTATTTAGATTCTAGAACTTGCGTTTGTGATGCATCCCGAGACCGCTAGTGAGACTACATTCTTGTAGTTAGGATTTACTATATGATAAGAAGCATTAGGATAACCCTTGTTTTAAACCTGTAATATAATTACATTGACTTCATTGGTCAAGTAATTCTCCCACACCTTTGCGATGTACTCATTTTTAGTATACGATACCCCTAGTGCACCCCTCAGAGCCTATCTTTTTCGTTTCTAACTTTAAGCATCTTACTTAAAGGAAGAATTTGTTTATAATCCACCCCAAAATGTGCACCCAAATCGCCTTAGCCTACCTTGTATGCACTCATCTTTAGTTCATTATTGTTACATGTTTAAACCCTTAGTTAATTGTCTAATTGATTGTGTAGTTGCTAAGTCGAGTCATATCTTGTACACATTGTTTTGGGACGATTGGGACTCATGGGTAAAAGTACTAGTGTTATGGAGTAATGGGGAAGACCATCATTTATTACCCTCATATATGCGTTAATGTTTTAAAGTACTCCAAGTGTTTCGATTATCTTAATCCGAGTCTTTATTTCCAATTATGTAAAAGTTCAAGTGTAAGGGGAGAACGAGCCCCCTTGATGTATTATTTTAGATGGTAGGGCAAGAGTGTATGGAAAAAAAAATTGAAAAACATGAAAAAAAAGTAGAAAAAGAAAAGTGATAAAAAACATAAGACTACCATCCCGTTTCTTTTATTTATGTTTATGTTGATATAGTGTCTTGAAAAAAAATACAAAAAGAGAGTCATAGATGGTTGAGTCGAGTCTTGGCTTAGCAATGCCGCATTGTACGTGTAATTGACTAAAACAATTGACTTGCCACCAGTAAAATATCCCTTTATCCAATAAACCGTGTTTTCCATACCCCTATACCTAACGTTATAACCCTTTAAAATACCTCTTTGATAGTTTATCCTAGGTACTTACGCCAAAGTGGTGGAGGTTTTGATCCTTTCCCAAGCCTATGGTAATCTATGTGCTATGACAGGTAGTGAGAGGTACTTTTCCGTTTCCATTGTGATATATACATTTATAACACCCGAGAGATGAGAGTATCCAAACACTTAATGTGAGGTGCTAGTGAACAATTTCCGTGCTTATTTTGACTAGGGTAGAATGATCATTTGTTGTAATTAATTTTATGTTAATGTTAAATGACCCCTAGCTTTTATTTTGATTGGTATAAAAGCTCATTTGCTTGAGGACAAGCAAATCCCAAGTGCAAGGGTATTTGATAAGGATTTATTTGATACATTTTTAGTGGGTCATTTAAGCCCTAAGTCGTGATTTTATGATCAAATATTGCCTCAAATCGTTCCTTTTCTCATTTTAGGTACTTGGGACGTGATTTCTGGAATATGGAGCATTTTGGAGCTTTTCGGATGTTTTTATGCTCAAGCATAAAGAAAACAAGAAAGTCAAGAAAAGTGAACTTTTTACACTTGACGACGTCACGCTTTGGAGCTGACGCCGTCACCTTATGACTTGAAGAGATGGATTTTTACACGTGACGTCCCAGAAGAATTTATCAAGTTAATACCTGACGGCGTCATGTACAAAATGTTTGAGGCCGTCAGGAACAAAGCTAAAGAGAGACAGCCCAGAAGTTTTATAACGTTACAGGGTCAGAAGATCTTTTAGGCAAGTCAAAACCCTAAAAGCGGCAATCTGACGGCGTCAGGATCTATAACCTGACACCGTCAGACTTGTAACTCTATATATATTTGAGGATTTTTCATTCATTGGGTGGTGGAACTTTGTGTACAAACCCTAGTCTAACTTTTGCAGTAAATTTAGGGTTCCAAACCCTCTTTTCTTCCATGTTCAATTAAAGATAAGTTCTTCCTTTAATCATTCAATATGTCTATGTGTTGTTTGATTAATTTTTTTTCTTTTCTTTACATTAACATGCTAGCTTAGGTTTATTTGTGTTTTCTTAGATCTAATGAAACCTAGTTATTGATTGTTGGTTTGTTGTTTATTGTTTGGTTGATTGACTCGCATTAGGCTTGAGAAAACTGGCTAAATCTCCTATACGATAACTAGCTTGATTGTCTTAAAAAACGTAATCGGATGTGTACTATGGTTTTATTGATTGTATTTAATGCATGAGGGACTATTAAGGACGCTATGATAGGATACTAAACGTGTCGTCATAAGAAGAGATAGAAACTCAAAGGGTTGGGGAAGGACATACACGCCTCCACGAATGGTATTAAGGAATAAAATCCTTCAACTAAACAATTGTGGCATTCAACAAACCAATAAAAGATAACTAGGGAGTAGTGAAGTCTAAGTAAACACATTTGTTTTACATAAGGAGTTCACCACAATTTACTTTTCTTGTCATTTATTTTATTTTGTCTAATTAGTAGTTTTTGGGTTAGTTGACTAGCAACAAATTCCACCCACTCTTCCAATACCCGAGATTTTAATTTTCTTTCATTAAAGATAAAAAGACCAAAAAGAATCATCCCTCACCTTTAAACCTAGTTGACCTACACTTTAATCCTAACGACACTATTCCCCTAGAGAACGATCAATCCCCCGGTACCTACCACTCACTAAACTACATCGGTCAGGTACACTGCCTGGAGGATTGCAAGCTTCTCAAGATCCTTTGAGAGGTAAAACCTTTTGTGAGGCGCAATCCTCCCATCAGTTACCTCCTAGCTGATACTTTTCTTTGCTTCTGTTGATTCTTGTGCATTTGCTGGACTAAGGTGAGTTTATAGCCCCGCTTTTACTCTTATTTTGATTGTATTTAAACTTAGGGTGAGAAAACATGCAACCATTTTCTAGACCTGCAACTATTTTTGATTTGCTTATGTGTTGACTAGTTAAAGGTAAGATAGGTGATAGATGGTGACTTAGACTAGGGTAGCAATCCTTTGCTATAACGTGGTGCCTAGCTAAGAATAGATATCTACTTCCAGCCTAGACCAGGGTAGGAACGTATCATACGTGCTATAACGATATAAGGTTGATATGTGCTTATTCACATACCTTTTATTCACCATTATTAGACTATTATAGACCAAAAACTAACGTTCAAAGCCAAAGATATCGTGTTTTTGTGTTTATGACTGTGCAGGTAAGGATATTGCAAAAACATCATGAAAAGCAACCTAAAAGCCCAAAACGAGCACGAGATGTGGAAAAGAGTTTGAAAGTGAAGTAAAAGATGAAATCTACTTGTGAAAAGCCCGTGAAGACAAATTATTTCTCAAAGGCTCAAGAAAGTAAAAGAGACGCTTAATCAAAGCTCAAAGATGATTATGAAGCTAAAACTTTCTAAATCCGAGCAAGTGATCACTTTTATACTATTGAAGATCTTTGGAAAGCTCGTCAACACATCACCTCAAAGTTACAAGGACTCAAGTTGTAGTTTTAGAAAGTTAAATAGCGTCGTATCTCTAGTTTATGCTTTGTATTCACAAAATTTGGAAGATTAAGGGGCTAAGTGTCAATTTGTAAAAGGTTAAGCCACCATGGCTCCCTTAAATACCCTCCCCTAGCTTCATTTTATGTGGTTAGCCTTAGTTAGTTTCTAGTTTTATTTCAAGTTGTAGTGTAATTTTCATTAATGCAAGCTTTTATTTCATGTCTTAGTCATTTTACTTTGCTTATTTCCTAGCTTATTTCAATCTTTCTTTTATATTTCTACATCTTATTCAAGCTTCTTTACTTCTATCTTGATCCACAATAAGCTTACATAAGTCTTGCACCACCTTTGCATGAAAAGAAATTTTCGTGCCTCTTTATGATGACTTGAGCTTATTTGGGTTTTGTTAGCTTGTAAAAGCTTCTTTAAAAGTTCTTATCTAGCTTAATATTTAAGTTTTCTATTAGTTTTCTTTGTTTTTTAATCTTTTCTCATGCAAAATTTGGTTTACAAAGTTACAAGCCCTAGAAATATTTTAGCTTACTTTTGGCTCGTTGAGCTTGTTAAAGCTTATTAGGAATTTTTACTTTGCTTCTTATCGAGTCTAAATAAGTTTTGGTTGACTTTTGTAATAATTTTCACGTTAAAATATTTCATTTCCCTTTAAAACACAAAATAGCGAGTAGGAATTTAGGGTTTAGAGAGTTTGTCTTTGTTTCTAGCGAGTAGGAATTTAGGGTTTAGAGAGTATGGTGTTTTTCTAAATTGTTAGCGAGTATGAAAATTTTTTCCAGCGAGTATGCTGTTTTGCTAGTGAGTAAGTCTAGCGAGTTTGGTCTCTAATCCCAGCAAGTATGGTTCTAAAAAATTCTAGCGAGTTTGGTTTAAAAATCGTAGCGAGTTTCATTTAAACCTAGCGAGTTTGGTCCTTTTGATCCTAGCAAGTTGGGATAGTTTTCTAGCGAGTTTGGGTCTTGTTTGTTAGCGAGTTTCATTTTTTATTTTAGCGAGTTTGAGTTTTTGTTCACTTTAGTTTTCGAGTCTTAGTCTTTTTAGTGTCGTGTCTTGTTTATTTCTAAAGCCGAGCTAGGCTTATTTACACTCCATCGTTTATCGAGTGGAGTTTTCTTTATTTCATTTCCTACCGTTACTCTGTCGAATTTTCCTTAAATCTTTTTTAACTTAGCTTATTTTTCTTTTCACTAGTTTTGTTTTCATTTAAACGTTTACTTTACTTTTCTTTAATTAATTAAATCTAAAATCCCAAAAACATTTTCTTTCTTTCTTTCTTATTTCATTTTCTTTATGTTTTATTCAACTTATGTTTTCTTTTATCGTTCAACTTATTTCTCATTATCTCGTTTTTATTTCATTTAAATTTTATGAAAACCTTTCGTAGTTTAATTAAAACCAATTTCGTTGTTATGATTCATGTTCATTCGTTCTATATTAACCGATTTGGATGTCTCTTACACTTAGCTTTTGCAAAATACCTTTATATGTGATTAAGACGAAGTTAAAAACCAAATAAAGCATTTTCACAATTTAGTTCGAAGCATGAATCAATAGCAAGAAATATAACTTACATACGGAAACAAATAAAATCAAATAAACAAACAAATAAAACACACAAAACTTGGGTTGCCTCCCAAGAAGCGCTTGTTTTTGTTCGAGTCACGAGCCTGACTCTACCCTTATTTAATAGAAATAGGGGAGGTTTTCCCTACACTTAGAATTAAGTGCGGGTGATAGTAGCGATACACACCATTTTGGTGGAAGTATGCCTCGTGAGGAGAGAGTGGTGGATGAATTATATGCTCAAAGGGGTGTGCTCCATTCATCATAACCTTACCTAGTTCACTTTGGTCAATGGGTGAATTAAAGTTTCCTCCTAAAAAGGGATCATCTTCTATTAACTTTGAGAGACTCCTAGTTGGGAATCCATCTTGACCTAATAAACCCGGTCTAAACCCATAATGTTTTTTGTGATCAATCATGAATGGGCGATATAAGTATGTAAGGTCATGGTTCACTCCTATATTGGCTTCCACTCCACATGGCCTAGAGTCTACTTCATTCATCGTAAAACTACCCGTACTATATGGTTTGATGGATGGATCGGGACCTATTTCAATTCCTAAATTCTCATCCAAGGATGGAAGATTAGGTAACGGTTTTGGTTGAGGCTCCGGTTCATCAAAACTAGGAACTTCCATAGAACTAAAAGAAAGGTTATGACTACAAGTATTCAAACCTATTTCTTCTAGTTGTGTTTGGTCCAAGGGCTCTACCTCTATTGGGGTTCCTATAGTCTCTTCTACTTCTTCCGGGTATGT
>LBNU01033168.1:26454-43691 GCA_014162995.1 Artemisia annua
CTTGACGTGGTCATAATTGCTGGTTCCAGATCTGACGGCCTTGCTTGACGGCGTCACCAATTTGCACTACGAACTCTCTGGCCCGTCACGAGTATTTTTCCAATTCTGGACTTCACTTGTTCCTGACGGCGTCACCTTGTAGAGTGTGACGGCGTCACCTTCTGTGATCTTTAAGGTCTTTTGAGTTTTTGTTGTTTTCCGCACTTTTTCATTCCGAAAACGCCCGAAAATGCTTCTTTTGAGATTTTCCCTTCAAAAGTACCTAAAATGAGAAAAGAAACGACTTTGGGTGAAATCCAAACCAAAAACATACGAATTAGGACTCAAACCGACCCCTAAAAACGTAACATTTTTCGTCTTATCACTAGCTTAGGTTTATTTGTGTTTTCTTAGATCTAATGAAACCTAGTTCTTGATTGTTGGTTTGTTGTTTACTGTTTGGTTGATTGAATCGCATTAGGCTTGAGAAAACTGGCTAAATCTCCTATACGATAACTAGCTTGAATGTTTTAAAAACCGTAATCGGATGTGTACTATGGTTTTATTGATTGTATTTAGTGCATGAAGGACTATTAAGGACGCTATGATAGGATAATAAACGTGTCGTCATAAAAAGAGATAGAAACTCAAAGGGTTGGGGTAGGACGTACACGCCTCCACGAATGGTATTAAGGAATAAAATCCTTCAACTAAACAATTGTGGCATTCAACAAACCAATAAAAGATAACTAGGGAGTAGTGAAGTCTAAGTAAACACATTTATTTTACATAAGGAGTTCACCACAATTTACTTTTCTTGTCATTTATTTTATTTTGTCTAATTAGTAGTTTTTGGGTTAGTTGACTAGCAACAAATTCCACCCACTCTTCCAATACCCGAGATTTTAATTTTCTTTCATTAAATATAAAAAGACCAATAAGAATCATCGCTCACCTTTAGACCTAGTTGACCTACACTTTAATCCTAACGACACTATTCCCCTAGAGAACGATCAATCCCCCGGTACCTACCACTCACTATACTACATCGGTCAGGTACACTGCCTGGAGGATTGCAAGCTTCTCAAGATCCCTTGAGATGTAAAACATTTTGTGAGGCGCAATCCTCCCGTCAGTTACCTGCTAGCTGATACTTTTCTTTGCTTCTGTTGATTCTTGTGCATTTGCTGGACTAAGGTGAGTTTATAGCCCCGCTTTTACTCTTATTTTGACTGTATTTAAACTTAGGGTGAGAAAACATGCAACCATTTTCTAGACCTGCAACTATTTTTGATTTGCTTATGTGTTGACTAGTTAAAGGTAAGATAGGTGATAGATGGTGACTTAGACTAGGTAGCAATCCTTGGCTATAACGTGGTGCCTAGCTAAGAATAGATATCTACTTCCAGCCTAGACCAGGGTAGGAACGTATCATACGTGCTATAACGATATAAGGTACCTAGCTAGAGTCGCCTGGGGAGGGGGGCCCAGTGAGATCTCTTGATGAAATGTTGAAATGGTTATGGTTGGATTATTGATTGGAACAAACAGAAATATCTACCTTAATCTCACATAGCAAAACTACATCAGGTCCACTATTGAACTCTTGATTTAAACCTATAAACTCACTAGAGTTAGCTGACTTTTAGNGTAGGAACGTATCATACGTGCTATAACGATATAAGGTACCTAGCTAGAGTCGCCTGGGGAGGGGGGCCCAGTGAGATCTCTTGATGAAATGTTGAAATGGTTATGGTTGGATTATTGATTGGAACAAACAGAAATATCTACCTTAATCTCACATAGCAAAACTACATCAGGTCCACTATTGAACTCTTGATTTAAACCTATAAACTCACTAGAGTTAGCTGACTTTTAGCATGTTTTCTCAGGTAACTAAGATATTGGATTGGAAAGCTAGTATGTGAAGGCTTGACAACGGCAGTGGTTGGAGGATCAATCTGAAACTCTGATTTTATTTTATGGACCTACTTTATATTTTACTTGGGCCTTCTTTTCTATATTTTGGATCAAATGTAAACTTTATGACTTGGTGTTTCACTTGTTTTAACATTGGATAATGTTATCTTGGTTATCTATGCTTGTGATGTATACCAATCCTGGTAACACCCCAAAAGCTTGTTAAGTCTTCCGCTATACCAAATTTTGGAGGTGCTACAGGTTGGTATCAGAGCGAAGGTTATAGAGAACTAGGTACTTATCAAAAGCCTAAACTATAACCACTTTTCATAAAAAAATTGACCCTCGACTGACACATGCTAGCCTGCCAAGCCGAAGCCTCTTGAATTGAGTTTGGAAGTATATAAGATTACAATGTGATTATGTTTTGGGAGTTAGATGCAAGAACTTGGTTATATGCTAGAACTTCACACTATGAGTTATGTGATATTTCTTGATTACTTGATTGAGATATGATTGATATGTCTTGTTTATATGTGAGGCTATGATTATATGATTGAATGTGATACTTTGACTTATGAGGATTTATTTTAAACATGTTTTGGGTAATGCGGTACTCTTGACTTTAATCTGAATGTTGTTGATATTATGTGTTGGATCTGGAGTTGTTGGATAAAATATTTGAAATTGTGGTTTTGTCGTTTCGAAACACTTATACCTACCCTACGCCATTGTCACAGACTATGCCTTCGCTAGCTCATGACATGACTGAGGATGTCCTTGCTGGCGCATCTCGACCAACACGAACTCCGATTCCTCTAGATCAGGATGATCCCTACATGATCGTCCGACACTCTACTATTACTCCATCATCATCGGCCACATCAGGGCCACCTACTTCACCTACTTCTCAGTTACCTGCATCATCGGCTGATCTCCCCAGTTCTTCTCGACAGCTCACGTTACATCAGGTGCTGGCACGAGCACAGACTCTACGATTTGCTTATCGTAGTATATCTCGTATGTCAGTGCAACCTCCACCATCACCTATTCAGCTTCCTATTCACTCTCTTCTGTCATTACTACCTTTATCACCATCCCACTAAAGATCCAGATCACCTACCTTACCACCACATGGCTCACCTGCTCAGAGACGCCGAATCATGACCTCCTAATCAAAGGATGAGGATGAGGAGGAGTATGAGGATGAGGATGCAGACCCTCCAGAGGATGAGGAGGAGGAGGACGCTCCTGATGAGGCTGTTCCGCCGATTCAGAGTCCTGCACATTCGGCACATTCAGTTAGGCTAGGCTCTCCCTTGTATTTGCTTGAGCCAGATTCCACTCCACACTCTCCTGAGCCTGTCTTTCTAGGACAGCCATTCGAGATAGCTTCACCACCTCTCTCACCTGGATCAGACGTGCCATCAGATGTAGCTTCAGAGTCTGCTGACTACGGTAAGACAGGACGGATTTGGGAGCGATTTCTTACTCAGAGAGCTAGGATTAGAGAGTTGGTAGATCGATTAGAGGGTGTATCGACTGCGAGTTTTGAGGATTTGAGAGGATATATGGGGGCATTGGTTAGCAGGTACATGGCTGTGAGAGAGAGCATGACGGATTTTTGTGAGCAGTTGGGAGATCTTCAGAGAGGTCTCATGACCGCCCGAGATGCAGACCGCATGCTTTGGCGTAAGGTCAATGATCTCGAGCGAGAGGTCTTAGATCTGAAGATTCATCGTAGTAGCCACCGAATTGAGATTGCTTCGGTGTGGAGAGAGATCGAGAGTCTACAGAGATCGTTGAGAGATGCCCGCAGAGATCGTGGCTAGACATAGTTAGACTCTTGGTGTTGTACTATCTGTAAACTGAGAAGTTCTTAGTTAGGGATACTAGTTATCTTAGATCATCTTAGCTATCTTCTTCTATCTTTTAGAATCGTTTGTAACGATTTCCTATCCTATCATGCTTAGTGTACTTCGAAAACCATGTATTGACATTATGGCTAATAGAAGTGCATTTTGTGATTTCCTGTTTAGAGCTTGCACTATATTGATAAGAATTTGAGTGTATTCTTGTTGTTGTGATTGGTATTCGTGCGGTATTCGACCCTTTGTTACCGTTCTTAGATAATGATGTATGTTTTTGGAAACTTATGGAAATTTTATGTTGTGAATCAGATCAATGGCTCTGAGGCGAAGCCCACCCAGGACTATCCGAATAGGGCCTGCAGTGATCAACACCAGTCGTCGAGGTCGACGTTCGACTCGGACTACTGGGCCTCAGGACACTGACCATCAGGATACCAATCACCCCACTGCTGAAATTCCAAATGTTAACGAGCAAGATGACAATGGTCACGCTCAACCAAACACATCTAATGTGGATCAAGCTATGATCAATCAGCTCGTGAATCAACGTGTGGCTGAACTGCTAGCTGAGTCAAATCACTCTAACACTTCTGCTGGAACCCCTCCACCTAACCGAACTCATGGTTGTACTTATAAGGAGTTTAGGTTTTGTGGTCCCATTGAATATGGAGGAACCGAAATGGTAGTTTTTTTTATGAGTGGATGGAGAAAACTGAATCTGTATTTGATAAGGCGAAAAGTGTACCGCTTTTCGGGGGTCATTTAAGCCCTAAATCGTATTAATTTGATCATTTATTGCCCTAAATCGTTCCTTTTGGCATTTTAGGTACTTTGGAGAAGAAATCTGGAAAAGGAAGCATTTTGGACATTTTTGGAGCATTAAAGTGAAGAATTCGACAAAGTGCTAAAATCTGCTGGAATAGTACTCCAGAAGGCGTTAAGCTTGGATGTGACGCCGTCAAGTCTTGATAAGCCATAACGAATTAAAGGGGGACGGCGTCAAGAAGGCCATCAAGAAACCCTAAGCACGGCGAGGTGACGGCGTCAAGGCTATAACGTGACGCCGTCAGATCTGTTTTCCTATATATATTCTCATAATTATTAGTCATTAGTGTGGAACTTTTTAGGGAGAAACCCTAGACGAATTTTAGCAGCTTTTTCAAGGTTTTTTACCTTGAGATCTTCCATGTTACATAGAAGATAAGTAATCAATTAATCATTCAATATATCTATGTGTTGTTTGATTCTATCTTGTTCTTCTCTTTTGTTTAACATGCTAGGCTAGGTTTTCTTTGTATTTGCTTAGATCTAATGAAACCTAACTATTGATTATTGATTGACTGGTATGTTATTGATTGTATTGGATGAATGTTTATCGATGTTAGGCTTAAGAAAACTGGCAGACTTCCAATTGGTAACATGCTTGAACGTCTTAAGAAACATGAACCAAGGTGTACTAAGGTTATTTGATTGTATTTAATGCATGAGCGAATTCTAGTGATCCCATGTTAGGAGCTTCTTAGCCGGCTCGGCATAGGAGTGAAGTAGGAGCTTATAGAGTTGGGGAAGTCCGTACACACCCCCACGACCGTTATTAAGGAATACAATCCGTCATCCACGCAATTAATACACACTAATCAATCGGTAAAAGATAGTTAGGGAGTAAGGAAATCTAAGTAAACACACTTCTCTCCATATAGTTTTCACAAACATTTATTTTCTTGTTATTTTATTTTATTTGCATTAGTAGTTATTTGGGTTAGTTGACTAGCAACTAATTCCGCCCACTCCTTCAAACCCGAGATTTTTACTTGCTTTTCTAAAAATAATAAAATACAAAAAGAATCTTCCCTCACCCCTAGACCTATTAGAGTAGCTTTTCAATCCTAACGACACTATTCCCGCAGAGAACGATCAATCCCCCAGTACTTGCCACTACACTATACTACATCGGTCAGGTACACTGCCTGGTGGGGATTGCAAGCTTCTCAAGATCCCTTGAGAAGTAAAACCCTAGTGCGTGGTCGCAATCCCGCGCATCAGTGTTTACCGTCAGTCACTGCAGCGAGGGTGCTAAGGTGAAGTACGCCACATATACCTTGAAGGATGAGGCGTTGACATGGTGGAATAACTACCTTAAATCTGTTGGAAGTGATGTGGCAAATGCTATGCCTTGGGATCAGTTCAAAGCCCTATTGACTAAGACTTACTTCCCAAGGAACGAGGTGTCACACCCCGCCATGGCGGAAACGCGAGTGTGTAACTTCATGGATATCATCACGACACCTGGTGTCTAAATAGAGAAATACTACATGCACATAAGATAGAGCAAAGTACAAGCACAAAGTGTTGTAACAATACTCCAAAAGAAAATAACCAAATCAAACCTCCAAAGGTATCTTAAACAAAGTCAAACATATTCATAATCAAAACATATAGATAATTCATCATGATGCAACTAAAGTCTCTTCTAGTTGCTTCCATCTATCTTATCCTTAGAATGCTCACCTGAAAATGATGCTTAAATCGTCAACATAATGTTGGTGAGATTCATAGGTTTAAGACACACATTAACACTCAAGGCAACCAGTTCACTGTGATTATAAAACATAGTTGGACAAACAATTAAAGTTACCATATACGCTAACATGTAATCACACACAACTAAAGCAACAATGGGACGGAACGTGTCCCCCGATCCAACATTGGCATCAATTGGGTCGCATGCGCGAGCAATAGGATAAACATCCTCCCAATTGAATCACGTATAAATCCACACAAACTTGGCATCAAATGGGTCTCCAAATGAATCACGTATAATCTCACAATCACATCATCACCGCATAATCATCACACATAGCATTCATATGATAACGTCATAAGTCCAAGCTTTCAAACACACATAATCACAGTAACTCAAAACATTTAAGACAAGCATCATTCCCATCCCAAGTTTAAAACAAAGTAAAAAGTATGGGACTATGAACTCACCTCAACTTCGCAGCTTCCAACAAATAACAATCACAAATCTATACAACACAAATAAGCACACGTTACACATGGTCAAGCTAAAAGCTATAACCCATGAAATACTCATATGATGGATGTCTAAGGTTCATATGACCCACCATGGATCTCCTAGACTCCATACTAAACACCATCAACCATTAATGCTCACTAAATCCCTTGAACTTATAATTCCAGAAAACGTAGAATTTTGGGGTACATTTACCCACATCAAATAATAACCATTTAAGCTTTACAACTCACACCAAAAATTTACCATGGTCTCTCATAAGCATACAAGCTAATCCTAGAAGGCCATGGTCTAATAACACACACTAATACCGATAAGAAAATCAAACTTGTCAACTATCCAGATTCGGATCTGAACGCACACCAAAAAGTTTTGATTTTAGAAAAATACTTCTACAACTTTTTATCGCGAATCCTTTTCATGGGAGTCTAAGATAACCTAAAACTCAACTTTTCCAGAAGGGCTAACCTTAATAACACTTTTTCACCCACAAATCACTATCAAACTTTTACCCAAATTCTGTCCCGGTTTAACAGCTTTGACACCTTATCTCGTAAAAATCAAAAGACTAACTTCCCGGCCTCGAAATCAGTCGTGGTTGGACTTTTTGGAAAGCTCTTTCTCTTAAATATAATTTAGAGTTAAAATTCATGATCTAACTCATCACCATCTATGAAATAACATCGTATCTTTACAGCCCTAATATTCTGTCCAAACCCTAACTTGAAAACTAACGCGTTTTACGCTCAATTCCCTTAACCAATCATCATACTATTATCAATTAATGATCCTAACATGTTTTACATCATAAATTTACAGAAGTTTACAAACCCTAGATCCATCATAATTAATATTACATGAATTGAATTAATAATTAACCAATTATATGAAAACTAGTAACAAAATTATACCTTGATCTTGGTTTTAGCTTCAATAATAAAAACCCTAAGTTTTCTTGCTCTCCTCCTCTCTTGGTCGATCATAATATGCAGGAAAAAGGGATTATGGGTCGTTGAGTTTGGTATATAAGGGTAGATGTTGGTCTTGTTTGGGTTTGACTAGGATTCCTTAGCTTTAAATTGTATTTGGGCTACAATTGGGTTTCCTTTTTCCCCCAAAACACCCTATGGGCCGATTTTCCCCTCCTCCCATATTATTATTATTTTTTTTTAAACTTAATTATTACACTCAAAACCTTATACTTTTCATATTTTATAAACTCCCAAAACAAAACCTAACGTCTTTCGCGATAAACCTTAACTTTTACGACAACCGGAAAAATAATCATTTTCAAAACAAAGTTTCCAAAAATAGATTTTGACTCCTTTATGAAATTTAACCCACAAAAACAAAAAACACATAACTTGCTTACGCTCATTAACTTGAACGAAGACTCGTTACGCAAAACCTCCAAAACACCAAAGAAAATCTCATAAGTCATTTCCACACCACTAAGGTGATCAAATGAACTTACTCAGCATCAACACTATTCAAACAAAAAATGACATCTCACACCAAGGGATTTAGTTCCATAACTCACTTATCTCACATATATCACATATATAACTCATAATACACTACTCATACAACACATATATCACACAGAAACACCTAGTTCACACCAATCAAAGTCAAATGGATCGAGACTATTAGTCAAACTAATCTGATAAAATCACGGTTGTCACATCATCCCCCACTTAGGGAAATCGCGTCCCGAGATTTAACAACTTGTCTCATNATAAGTCATTTCCACACCACTAAGGTGATCAAATGAACTTACTCAGCATCAACACTATTCAAACAAAAAATGACATCTCACACCAAGGGATTTAGTTCCATAACTCACTTATCTCACATATATCACATATATAACTCATAATACACTACTCATACAACACATATATCACACAGAAACACCTAGTTCACACCAATCAAAGTCAAATGGATCGAGACTATTAGTCAAACTAATCTGATAAAATCACGGTTGTCACATCATCCCCCACTTAGGGAAATCGCGTCCCGAGATTTAACAACTTGTCTCATCAATGACATCAAGAAAATTTATGGATACTTAAGCGGAATAATTCTACACCATAAAACCTTAAATCATTAACCAGTTCTATGACGATGTGGGATTCTACCACTACATAAAAATCACAGAGAAAGAACCACAAAATATGAACCAACTAGATACCCGAATTCACACGATCGAAAACATCCTGATACTCCAACGATACACGAAAAATAGATACACTACCCCCATCAATAACACCAATGATCCAAACGACTTCTCATGGTAGGTACGATACCCCCGCATCTAACTTCCACGATCTAAATCCAACTACAAACGATCTACTCACCATCCACATCAGCAAACAAATTCGGATACTTAGATCTCATCTGATCCTCGCGTTCCCAAGTAAACTCAGGACCACGCTTCGAATCTCATCGTACTTTCACCAATGCTAACTTACCACACTTCCACTCTTAACATCTCAACCCATAATCTCAATAAGTTCCACATCAAACTGAAAGGTTTTGTCAAACTTAACCTCATCTAATGGCACATGCAAAGTAGCATCCGCCAAACACTTCTTTAGATTAGATACGTGAAACGTATCATGCACACTACTTAACTCCTCCGGCAATTTCAACCGATATGCCACAAGTCCACTCCTTTCTGTAATCACGAACGATCCTACATATCTCGGTGCTAACTTGCCTTTCTTGCCAAAACGCACAACACCTTTCCAAAGAGACACTTTCCACATTACAAAATCACCAACATTAAACCCCAAATACTTACGGAGATTATCCGCATAACTCTTTTGACGATCTCTCGCTGCCTTAAGTCTTTCTTAAATCTGCAAACCTTACCCGTAGTTTCTCGTTCCAGTTCAGGATCAATTAGTTGGCTTGCTCCAACCTATGCCCATAGAACAGGTGATACACATTTCCTTCCATGCAACACTTCAAAAGGCACATTCTTAATACTTTACTGATAATTATTGTTATAGGAGAACTCAGCTAAGGGTAAATGCATACCCCAGCTTCCTCCAACATCAACACACCCATGCTTTCAGTACACCCTCCAACACTTGGTTGTACACCCACTTAGCCCATTCATATAAGAATGATAAGTCGAACTCATCTACATATGCGTTCTCAAACCTCTATAAAATACTTACCACAATCGCAAAGTAAGTATTTTATCTTGATATAAGCTAATTGACGTGATACTCCACGTCTCTCTACCTTTTCTACATTAACATCTCCAATACATTTGTTGATATCAACCTTCACCTTCAAGCTTATCAAATACTTGCTAAGGCACTTGTATTCCTCTTCATACGTGCTCCTCAATACATTTTTTGCTAAGGTAATAATACGTCTTATCCATACTAGGATGTATCTAATACCTTGCATGTTTGATGTCCTTATGCCTCCTTCCAGTGGAACCAACAACTGGTCCACAAAGTACCATCCTCCATATTCATTCCTTTCCGTTAGCTGGTCTAAACCATGTAATCATTCTTCTTACATGTTTTACTAGTGGAACCCATATTAGATCCAGGAAATATAGTCCACCATCCTCCTTTCTCTCCATTTATTGATCAAACCCACGCAGAATCTCAACCATAGCGTTCTCATCTTTGAGAGCTTCCTCTTGCCCCTTCAATATCTTACTCTTAATTCCTGACTGCAACGTCATGCTCATAGCTCGCACACGTTTAGGCTTAATCCTTTCCTTCCTACTCACGCATCAGCCTCCACATTCGCTTTTTCCAGGATGATAACGAATCTCGCAATCATAATTACTAAACATTTTAATCCATCTTCTTTAGCGCATATTCAGCTCCTTCTGAGTAAAAATATGCTGAAGACTCTTATGATCAGTGTAAACAATACACTTCGTGCCATACAAATAATGTCTCCAATTCTTGAGAGCGAATACAACCGCACCAAGCTCTAGATCATGAGTGGTATAATTCTTCTCATGGATCTTGAGTTTTCGGAAAGCATAAGCTATCACTTTCCCTCTCTGCATTAGTACACACCCAAAACCTTGATTCGACGCATCACAATACACACAAAATCATCTGGCCCATCCGGTAACGTCAGAATAGGTGTATTACACAAACTATCCTTTAACGACTGAAAAGCCATCTCCTGTTCTTCTCCCCAAACATACTTCTTGTTCTTCTAAGTCAACAAAGTGAGGGGTTTAACATTCTTCGAAAAGTTCGCTATAAATCTTCTGCAGCACCCAGCCAATCCTAAGAAAGTGCGTATCTCAGACGGCGTCGTAGGAGCCTTCCAAATTTTGACCGCTTCAATTTTACTAGGATCCACATGTACACCTTCACTATTCACCACACGTCCAAGAAAATGCACCTCTTGTAACCAAAACTCACATTTCGATAACTTGACATACAACTTCTCATTCTCTAGCAACCAATTATCAACTTTAGATGTTCTCCATGCTCTTCCTTCATATTAGAATAGATCAAGATATCGTCGATGAACACAATCACAAACTTATCCAAATAGGGCTTACACACGCGATTCATCAAATCCATGATTACCGATTTCTTAACCGTTAAATTGTTCCACTCCCGATAGCCAATACACATCCTGCACGAACCATCCTTCTTCTTAACAAACAACACAGATGCTTCCTACAGGGAATGACTAGGCAGAATAAACCCCCTTGTACTCGTAGTACATCGCCATTCTCTAAAGGGATACGAACCACCTTTTCATGGCATATTACATCAACCTTATGCCTAGCCAACCAATTAATCCCTATCACCACATCAAAACTTCCAGACAGAAATACCCTCTAACATTATAGTACACCCACGAATAACTTTATCAGCTTCTACCTCTCTACCACAAACTACTTCAATCACAATAATCATCAAGCGAACTCATACCAGTGAACACTCACGCCAATACATCGCAGATCAAGCGAAGAACATAAAGACTCATTCGTACAATGGTCGAATTAAGATCATAGAAAACCTCGTTACTATCAGATCGCAAAACATGTCGCAAAATCCAAATTGGTGTGTAAATGAGGGATTAAAATCCGTACCAACTTATGACGAACCAACAGTACTTAAAGAATAGTATAACATTCATTCGAGGAATGAATACATGGAATAACCAAAGAAACGTACCAATTCCCAATGAAAACAAATCCGAATGACTAATATCAATCACGACACCGAATAGAAAGAATATGTCATCTGTACCATCATGGTACGAATAGGGATGCCATCTAGAGAATTAGGTATACAAACGAAGAGTCTAGCAAACGAATCAACTTAACGTCACCACATTAGTACCAACCGGTAATTGAGGTATCAGCATATGATGTGTAGGATGGAATCTTACCACCTACACCTCAACATATAACCACTGCCCAAACGGTTAAGAGAACACTTCTCTAACCATACAACCATCATCAACATGATATCACATAACATCTACCATAACATATAACAACAAACATCAATCAATGTAATCATGGTCACAAGTCCACCGGTGTGATACCCTTATAATTATGTTCGCGACCACAGTTATAAGGCTTATTCCACACGCATACTTACTTCCAAAACCACACATCTTAATGATAATGCACATATATCACATAGCACCTAATAAACATCACAATCCATGCTATCATACTTACAAGTCCACTTGTGTTGTGACGCATGTATAATTATGTTGGCCACCATAATTATCTATGCCCCCTTTCACAAGTGTACTCCCTCCTATGACAACACTTCATGCAAACAATCATCTCTCTCTTGGAACAATTCTAACAATCACGTAAACCCTATAATAAAAAACACTCGGATAAGATCGATACAATACTCAAGAGTAATCATGCTCCAACATGGCTCCAGACAGAAAAAGACAATATAAGAATTTCAAATCATGACACAAAACATAAGACGTCGCACAAAGGCTCAGGCTCTTCCCTAGCACTTGCCCCTATCAATCAGTTGGGATTAAATCTACTAGTCGCCGTAGACTCTAGATCCGAGTCCACCTCATACTCTCCTCATACTCTTCCTCTTCACATATCCATCCATTCTTGTTTCCCTCGATCTGTGTTAGTGGATGACTAGCAAAGCCACCACTGAGGTTTCTCTCTTCCTCCTCCACACGATCTACAAACGCATGCACATCTCGGGGTCTAGCCCAAACCATTCCCCCATCTTCTAGGAATTGGGGACACTTTCCAGGGTACTTAGTGGTGAAGCCTTCCTTATCGGCCACCTTCGTTTCGTACCTTTCTTCTTCCTTTCCATCCATGTAAGTTAATCATATTAATAACATGTATGGTTTTGTGGATTATGGATCAAATGAGAGGAAGAAGAAGAATAGTAGAAGAGTTTAGAGAGAGAAAGAAAAGAAGAAATATTAGATTAGTGAAAGGTCCAACTCTCTCCACATGTGGAGAGGGGTATTTATAGTTCCTAACAACAAAAGATAAAACGCCCACACCCGGGCTGTGGATCAGGCATACAGTGGGTAAAGTCCCGTCCTTCTTCCACGATGTTACTTAAACTACATCTAACTAATAACTAACCTAACTACGAGCTAACTTAATGCTATTACAATAATTAGGTGACCGAGTCTTTTACAGGAATATTTGTATTCCTAACAATCTCCCCCTAAGTGAGGTCACCTTGGAAATTAAGCTCTTTGATCTTCAAGCATTCTTTAGTCATTGTAGCTCGTAGGTTCTGATTCTTCACTGTTCAGCACACTTTGTACTTTAAGCAACGAACTTGTGATTTGGTGTTCCTTTGAGTTGTGTGATCTTTGAGCTTCTTTGAGATCATCAGCCATAGTAAATCTCCAAGCTCATCCTTAGTCATATTGCCTTCATGTGATGTAGTGACATTGGGACCGTCGTGCTCACACCCTTCTGGATCAGGAGACTTTACATCAGAGTTGCGGATTAGGAGACTTTTCATCAGAGTTGCGGAAACGTTGTTGGTAGTCTCTCAACATTCGTTGTAGTAAGTCTCTCATCATCATTGATAGTGAGGAGGATGTGTGAGCATGAGGTATGGATTGACCCGATTCAGCTGAAATAGGAGCCATCAACGCCATCTTTATATGTGTCCTTGAAATAAAACAGTTAGCAATAAAGATAAAGAACGAATATGGCTTTATCATTCGTTCTGCGAGGACAGACTACCCTCCGGTTTTGTGAAAACCGACCTGTGATCAGGTAGAGTCTCTTTTAAAGAAGACTCTCCTTGACAGGAATTTCCAGCTTGTAGTGATGAATTTTCCAAAGAATCCACTTCGGAATCTTCATACTAAGCATGTTCTCATACCGGAACGTCTCAAAGTAGACAGCACGATAGAGTGAATCGGTGAATAAATATTCACGGATTGATGAAAAATTGATTTATAGATATCACTCGCGTGTCATATAATAAACATTTTTGAGACACGACGAGAGTTTTAAGCTTTGAATCAGATTTCCATCAAAAATACTTTTGTTTTGAAAGATTTTACACAATCAATGTGCTCGAAAGTTAGTTTGTGAGCACATTGAAAGGTTTTTGCAAAAGTATCCATCAATCCATATCCTGGAACAAGTTTGATTCAATGTTGAATCGCACCATAGTTGCTTTCCAGTTGTCACTTGATCATTGATCCAAGGTGGATCTCACATGTCACCTACCAAGAGCTTGAAAGATGTTCGCTCTAGAAGGATTTCCATCTTCATTGTGAATATTTTCATATCACTCGGATGTTCTGGCAATGCCACAAGGATAATGCGTAGGACTCTAAATATTTTATCTTATTTTCCACATTATGTGAAACAATAAGCATATTTGGAATGTGTCCTATCGAGATTTATGGATGATCTCATGGCTCTAGACTCAATAGTGCATTTTGATCCGCTCCTAGAGACTGGGGAGGCGTCTCCTGTTTTAGGTATCAACATAGCTCGCAATGAGCGGTCGATACATTACACAGGGTTCCCCGTGAGAATGAAACAAGTTCTTTTAAGAGAACTTGAGTGGTTGGGAAGTTTAGTGCAGTGCGTCACTGGGTCCATGACGTCTTGACTTCAATACCGGTGTTACCTTAGTAACCACCAGTAGATTATGAATTTAACCCGGTTTCTGCCCTAAGGTTGAATATATGGAGGGCTATTTCTTTTCACCCTTTCTCATTTCATTTCTTTTTAATTATTCAACCCCTTCAGTGCTTACCGAGACTTCACCACTAGAACCTTGTTGGGTTTGTTCCAGTCCTAGCTCTATCTCAGTCCGCACTCTTCCCTTTCTCACTTTACTCCTTTTTTTTTCAATCATTCCTAAGGACTTCTAATCTATCTATGGATTGTCCCTGGGAAGATCCTTCCGGTTCTGGTGGATCATGGGAACTCATACCTAACCTTAACCATCCTTATAACTCCGTGCATAAAGATAAATGGTCGGTCTTTGGTATTACTTCCACAAACGCCTTTTGCTCCCCCTCAATATTTGCATCGATATTCGAAAGAGTTTAGCACATATGTGGGAGCCTATTATTGAGTCCAAAAGATCACATTTGATTATCAGATTTCATATTTAAATCACATTCTCTCCCCCGATCAAAAATTTCAAATCTTTCGAGATTTTGGATCTCGATTGATTTAAATAAGTTAGAAAACGTTTGGGAGAGAAATGCGCTCAGTTTTAATATTTTCTGATAAAAGGAACTTTTTTCTGCTCCCCCTCAATCTGTGAGGGAGGTTGTTATGTGTCAGATTTGATGAGTTTACAAAAGGTTTGAAGTGTTAACGAAAACTCTTTGAAAATATTCCCATTCTGACACATAACCATCACAAATTGTATTATTGCAAGCTTTTTGTACAAAGTGTGGAGAGTTTTGACGATACATAAAATTTTGAGAAATCACTTTCCCCCTCAATCAATGACGGATGTTAAAACTGAAATATTTTCATAAAATATTAAAGTCATTGATTGAGTGAAAAATTTTATTAAAACTTAGATTCAATTTGATTTACAAGCAAAATCTCATGGTACCACCAAGTTTTGCACTAATACTTTCCGGAAAAATCGTAGAAGGGAAAGTATTTGGCGATAAAAAGAAGATTTCTCTTCTTTATCAAGAAATAATGCACTGAAGCGTACATTAGATCGAGGAAACATGGATATAAATTAATCCATGCCCAGGTGAACTTCACCCGGTAAAAGGAACAACCGTCTTTTTGGCGACGTGTTTTCCCCATTTTGAAAAACGGGTTGCTATCTGAAGTAATAGCAAGCCATATTTTTGAAGTCCGGGTTACAGCCTGAAATGACTGTAAGCCATATTTTTAAGAATGTTATGAGAAACGACATGTTTTTGAAAAATCATTATTTGAAAAAGAAAAACTCTTGCTCAAGCATATGTATGATTCCGTGTCATTATTGAATGACATTTCTAGAAACGTACATAATATTGATTACACAAGAGACATGTCGTGAGAGGAATATTTTTGGATTTTCTAATTTTCTGATTTTTATGGGTTTTTGTTGGTTTTATATATCTATATACATTTTGGTATAATATATGTACAAAGGATACTAATCAGTTTAAGAAGATGTTGACATGAGTACCAAAATGAGAGTATCGTTCTGCTCGTTGTAGAGATCAGTAGTCAACATCTCTTAAACTTTCACCACCAAAGCTTTCGAGGCTCCTGAATAATCGTCTGAAGCGGTAGATGCCATGATATAATCTTAAACGGGATTTTACAACTCTTGTGACTTAAACCAAGAGATCGATTCTTTCCCGGGATTTTACTAAAGTCAACAAAAGAAACCGAAAGATGTAATATGCGAGTTAGACTTAGAGAGAGGTCTTGGATAAGTGACAATTAGCATTAAGTGTCAAGTCGCGACAAGTCAAGTGACAATTAGCATTAAGCGGTGAAGCTTGTAAACCACGGGTCGTAGTCCCAACGAGGGTTGAATGGATCTTAGTCGTTCAAAACCGTGAGTTATGTGAAGTGAATGGGTTAAGAAATGATTTGTGTTTGTTTACGCTAATAAACTTTATTTAAAACTTTAAGAAAAGGAAAACGTGAGTAAAGAAGTTAAAATGAGCGAGAAAAGAAAACATAAACGTAAAAAGAAATAAAAGAAAGAAATAAAAGAAATAAAGATAAAGTAAATAAAAGAAATGAAAATGAAATACGAAATATAAAATGTTTTTGGTTTTTAAATTTAATTAATGAAAGTAAAGAAAAGAAAACGTTTAAAAGAAAATTAAACAAGTTAAAAGAAAAATAAACTAAGTAAAAAGATTAAAAGAAATTTCGGCAGAGTTTCGTTTAGGAATGAACCAAACAAAACTCCACTCGATGAACGATGGAGAGAATAAAAGTCTTACTCGAC